>PVLA01006701.1:0-118657 GCA_004027455.1 Hydrochoerus hydrochaeris | reverse complement strand
GAGGAGGAGGAGGAAGAGGAGGAAGAAGAGGAGGAGGAGGAGGAGAAGAAGAAGAAGAAGAAGAAGAAGAAGAAGAAGAAGAAGAAGAAGAAGAAGAAGAAGAAGAAGAAGGGAAGCGCACTGTTCCCCTGCCCTTAGCGCCTTCACATCCAAGTTTAGTATTCACAGCCCCAGCCCTGCCAGTGTCCTGGGCTTCTCTCTGGGTGCAGGAAGCCCTGACCAGCCTGCCTAGTTTGATTTGGGGGTGCTCCTGAAAGAGATTTGAGCTGCACCCACCGAAGCCAGTGGCACAAGCTGGGGGCCTGACCGTTGGCATCTGAGCGAGGGAGCTCCCTGCTGGTGCTCTTAGATCTTTGGGAAGAAACTCAGCAGCTCTACACATGAGTCGGGTGCTTCCACACCCCCATTTCCTGAAATGAGACGGAAGAAGAGTTGTCTCTCCCCAGCAGCGGGCTTTGCAGGGTCCACGTTCCCTGCTGCCCTTCCCCAGTCGGGTGCACATGCGGGCGGTGATGTTCCTCCGTCAGTTCCTGTCAGGCGGTCCTGCGGCCGTCTCTTTCCTGGGTCAGGCCTCCGTAGCCATCGGCCGGGACCATCGCAGCAGCCCTCCGGCTGGTCTGGTGACTCTTCTCCTGTCAGTCACACCCTGACTACCCAATGAAACTTCCTAAACGATGGCTGATCATGTCACTGTCCTCATCAGATACTCTTTCACCTGTCCTCATTAGCCACAGGAAAACAAAAAGTCCGAACTTTCTTTTCCCCTGCTTTCCCTCTACCCACTTACTGTTTCCAGGCTCCAGCACAGAAAGCTGCTCCCTTATTCCCAGCTTTCTGATGCGGTTCGCTCTATCCTCTTTCCTTGTCTGGGCAGCCTTAAACCCCAGGGCCTGGGGCCAGCGCCAGCTCTTTCAGGAAGTTTGCGGTTTTGATAACCTGAGAGGTAACCTCTTCCTCTTATCTTCTGTAGTTCCTCTTAGTGAACCTTATTCCCTCCCTCTTCCCTCCCTCCCTTCCTTTCTTCCTCTCCTCTCCCTCCTCCTCCTCCCCTTTCTCCTCCCCTCTTTCTTGCACTGGAGATTGAACCCAGAGCCTTCAGCACTGTGCTATATCCCAAGCTCTTTATATTTTATTTTGCGACAGGGTCTCACTGAATAGCTCGTGTCCCTGGGCTGAGCTCAAGCTTGCCTTAGCCTCCTAGAGTGCTGGGATTACTCCTATGCGTCACCAAGCTCTTACTAACGTTTTCTGACTCCTAATCTTGTCTCTCCAAGTCCTTGAAGCCCTGATCTGCCTGCACATGGCAATTACCCAGTAAGAGCTGATGAATAAATGAGTGACCAGAGATGGCCAACCTTGATTTTCTCCCTGCTCCACAGTTTCCCTGCACTGGTGCCTGCTGGTGAGCCACCTGCTGCTGGCTACGACTTAACTCTAGCACACTTGTGTGCTCCCCACACTGGGCAGGGGCAGTGGGTGGGCGAGTGACTCCTAAGGAGGTGGGAGAAGGTGATTGCCTTGAGAGCTGCTGACTCAGCCACCAGCCTGGGGCTCTTCCGGGCTCTGAATCAATGAGCGGGCAGCATGAATGAACAGATGGTCACAGACTCTCTGGGGACCCCCAGTCTCCTGGATCCGTAACTTCCAAGCTTGAGAGGTACGCAGCCCAGAGCCTTATGGGGGATTGCTGAGAGCTGCAGTACAAACACAGCTTATTTTCCTGGAGAAACGTATCTTCTTGAGGAAGTTTAGACATAATGTTCTATAGTATTTGGCTGCCTCTGTCTCAGGGAGCAATTAGATTATGCATGTATTTAAAAAGAAAACTAAGCACTTTAGAGTATCTTCTTGCCCCTGGAAGACTTGCTTTGCATTCCTGGTGGACCCCGTGGCAGGAGGCGGGTATCATTCTCGGCCTCCAGGGAATGTGATGGCAAAGTTTTCAAAGACCTGTGCCAGGCTGGGCCCCCTCAGATGCCAGTCTCCTCATCGTTGCCTGGCCACTCTTGGCCCCTCCTTGCAGGGGTAGATGGCAATGACAGGGAATAGACTTGGAGAGCAGGCTGAGCTGGGTTCAGATCTCTCCAGCTCTAGAGACTCCATACCAGGAAGACAGTGGAATGGGAGAAGGGACTTCTGCTTCCTGCATTCCCAGAGGTGAGAAATGAATGCAGAAACATGTTAAGGTTGTGAAAAGTACATGGGATAAATTACATAGCTTGTGCAGTTTATTTCCCGACATCTATCCATGGAAGAAACACATTCTCATCCAGCAGGAAAATACTGAAAAAACAGCTCCCGGGAGCAGCACTGTGATTGGTGACGTTATTCACTGGTACCTGCATGGACAGACCCTCCATCCAGCGGGCTCTGCTCTGCCTGCACATCTTTTATTAAAGAGTGCATTGGGCACATGTTGCCAAGAGCAGAACACTTAATGCAGGGACATCTTGTATAAGCAGCAGCAGTTTCTGACACTTGATACCTAGTTCTAAAGCACTGGGGTACCCCGTAACACCTAAAGCACTGGGGTACCCCGTAACACCTAAGGCAGTTCAAACATGGGGTCCAAACAGCCATTTGCTCCTTGGACTTTCTTGTGAAAGTGTTAAAGAATGCTAGACCCTGGCAGAGCCGGGCTCTTTATTGCATTCCTGCCTGCTGAAACAGTGGCCCTGGGCATAGTACGTGGAGAGGGAGTAAGTGCTAAGCCGGGCTTGGATGACTGCGTACAGGAGGTTGGTCCATTAATGCATTTGATCAGCTGGTGCTCGAGGATTTGCTTGAAATCTCTAAGAAATTCACTCGATAATACGTCTGCTTCCATTTCAGAGAGAGTCACTAAACATTTTAGGAGCTTTTTTAGGAGCTTAGAACTGAATTCTTGGCTTCATGAAATGCCCCAGTGAGGTGGGTGGAGGGTCCCCATTTGGAAATGTGTCTAAGAAGTAAAGTGAGCCTGCTGTCTAGACCCCTAGTACTCGGAAGGGAAGAGTGGAATGGTCTTTTTGTAAAAGGAGTGAGCCAAGTTTCAGAAAAAAAAAAAAATTCAAACTGTGCATTAGGTTAGTTTTTGTTGGGAAAGTGGATTTTATGTTTTATATTTTATGCTTTTATTTTTATATTTATTATTTATTCGTTTTTTTATTTTTTTGCTACTGGGAATCGAACTGAGGACTTCATGCTTGCCAGGCAGGCACTGTGGATCCCAGGCGTCAGTGTGTTTTAAAACAGAAGTCTGTTGCTACCTGGCTCTCCTCCCCTAGCCTAGAGTTTAGAGCTGATGTTTGGGACATTTTAACCAGATCTCTTGCCTGCTTTTTGGATAGAGCAGCCAAGCTGTCTTGGACAAATCAAATCAAATGGAGAGGTACAGGTGCTCGAGCTTGCACATGTACTCTCATGTAGTCTTTGCTACCATCTTCCAGATTGGTAAACAGAGGTTTTCTAGTTGCCAAGGTTTGAACTCAGTGAGTGAGAGTAGAATCTGCCAGGATCTGGCACACTTTAAACTGTTTCTAAAGAAACCTCAGGAGCAAATGGCTGTTTGGACCCCATGTTTGAACTGCCTTCAGTGTTATGGGGTACCCCAGTGCTGGGAGAGGATACCACTTTAGGGGCAAGATATCAAGGCTCACACGAGGTGACCCTGCATGAGGTGTTCTTCTCTTAACATTGTGTGCCCAGTGTACCCTTTAATAAAAGGAGTGGGGATGGCTGTGTTGGGGACAGGGCTCAGCCACCCTAAATCCTTCTTTGGGTGTCTGCAGCATTGGAAGCTACTCTCTCCTCCTAGGTCAGACACCGCTGCAGCTCTGAGGATGAGCCAGATACTCTGCGGACTGATTCCCCAGAGAAACTGGGACAGAAAAGGGCAGGTGAGGGTGGCATTTGCAGGGTGTCTTCTGGAGGAGGCTCTGAACATAGAGCCTTTAGGCAGAGAGACAGCAGAGGAGCAGGTGTTCTGGGTGAAGGAAGTCACCGAGGAGGGTGGCAGAGGTAGGTGGCTCAGGGGCACCCGCCTCTTCCTAGGCTCTTGTAACCGTGAATGAAGCATCCTTTCCACCAAGGAGAAGTGCGATAAAGCAAAGGCACTTCTGCCAGCAGCCTTTGTGATAGCGTGGTGAGTGCCAGTGCCTTCCCTCTCTTCCCAGGCACCTGGGCTGCTAGGCTGTGTGGCAACCTGACGTAGTGGTAGGATACTTCCTTTAGAATGTGGAGTTTAGTCCTCACAGGTACATTTTTCTGCTGGGTGGCCTCAGGGCTGTCTCAGCATCTCTCTGTGCTTCACGGGTCTTACCTGTCCCATAAGGAGGTCACCCTGGGTGACTTCTGCCGTGCACTTGTAGCTCTCAAAGGCTGGAGTGTGCGATGCGTCTGCGAAGACATGCCATCAGCAGTGGAGAAACCCCTGACACATCGCACATTTGAACTGCATCTTAATGAGTGGAAAATTGTCTCCTGCCCCACAGGACATTTTGATTTAACTAGGACACACCTGACCCTGGTCCTCTGATGGCCACAGAGAATCTGCTGTGTGGCCTGAGGCTTCTGCCTACCCTGCTCCCAACTCACTGTGGGTGGCGGTGCCCAAGTGATACCTGGAGGCCACAGACTAGAACATGGACATTCTAGGTTGTGTGTCCCCCCACAGAGAGTAGGGCCAGGCTGAGGTGGGCCTCTGCCCTGCTCTGCAGCCTCAAATGTCTGGGAGAGGGGGAGCAACGGGGCTGTGAGGCAGGGGTGGAGTGTGATGTGGGTGGGAAAGGAAGCCCCGTGACTCTGTGGAGCTCTGAGTTACTCAGCTGTCGGCTCCATCTGGAGAGCACTGGGAGGGGAGAGGGGATTGTGGCGCTGCCTTCTGCAGCAGACCAGGAAGCAGTGCTGACGCTGATGTAGCATCAAGCCACTGTCGGGGGTGGAACATCGTCCCGGGCACAGGCACAGAGGAGTGGGTGAAGCAGGGGCAGCGCTGAGCTGTGAGGCAGGGCAGCAGTGGGGCTCAAGGCTCCTCCTGTTCTGTACCCCGGGGTTGGAGGGCGTACCCATGAGTGCTCACTCTGCAGGCAGCTGTGCTCAGAGTGGTGCTAATGCTCCGCTCCATTTATGGATGTTGAGTCTGAGGCCCACGGAAGTTGGAGAACTTGTCTCAAGTCACCTAGCAGTGACAAAACTGGGCAGGATTTGGCATTGGTCCTTTAGAGCCCCTGGATTTAATCACTTTCTTGGTTCTCAACCCTGAGCTTGCCTCAGAAGCACCTGAAGAGTGGGCCCCACCCCAGAGCGTCCGATTCTCATGGGTCCTGGGTGGTGCATTTCTAATGGGTTTCCAGGTGACATTGGTGCTGTGATCCAGGAACCGCCATCTTTCTTGCTGTCCTTACCCATCCCCTGGCTCCGATTTATATGTTGAGTGTAAGGCTTGGAATCTTTCCTGTTGACCAGTTAACTGGCTACCCACAAATGCACAGTCCTAATTAGGCGTATTTTGGGCTGACTTGATTTAGGAAACACCAGCAAGGGTGGAGGACCTCTTGCCACTGTTTCTGTCATTGCTTCCTTTTATTTCTGATGATTTCCTGTTTCGACTTTTGATGATGACTTGGTGCGTAAAGGCTCTTGACTTTCAGAGATTCACTTTGGGTTAGAATCTTTATCAATGTAAAACTCCCTGCATTGACTTACTTAATACCTCTTGTCTTGATTTTCACTTGCTCTGATACCAATGCCTGCAGCCTGCTGTTCTCCTCTCACTTGAGATTTGCCAGCATATTTGGGTGCATTTTTTTATTTTTAACCTCATTTTATCACGATGTTTAGAGTACATGTCTTGTAAAAAGTACACAATTTTATATATTTACTTACCATGTATTATCCTGTCTGTTTTATATGACTTCTCATACATATATCACATTTTGTTTTCTTAACATTTATTATATTTTAGCCTCTCTTCCTTTTTTATGTTTCTTTGTAGCCTCCTTTGCCTTTCTGTAATGGATCATTTTAAGATTTCATTTTATAGTTTTCTCTGGTGCATTTAAATGTTAGCTCTATCTGAATTTCTTCCTAATTCCTTGAAAACACTTCAGTCATATTGTGCTAATGATTAATGTACATGCATGTTGACCTCTAGCCATGTAAAGTGACAATTTTTTCTTCTTTATATCCCTTCACTCCTAAATATTGCAGTAATGTTTTTGTTATGTAGTCTGATATTTTAAACCTCCACTGTTTTACACATATGTATATTTACATCTTGATCTTTAAGAAGTTTTGGTTTCATTTTCACTTTGATCAGTTGTAATAATTATTTAACCTAATGGATCTTAGGGTTCATTGCCAGAGCTTTAGTGCCATGGACATCTATTATTAGTTTTGTTTCATTTTGTGCAATATTTCAATCATACAATGTGAAAAGTTTGACACCTATATAACTTTCTGGAACAGCTGACTCTTAATTATTGCACTTTGTATTTTCTGATGCAATAGGATTGTGGCTGTGCTATTGAGTTTTGCAGAGAATGAGTGAGATACTGGCTTGAGTTTTCTTCCTTTTGCAGACCCTCTGACATTTTCTGCTTTGGATGGATTTTGCACCATGTGGCTGGGGTGCAGCTCAGTAGTAGAGCACAAGACCTTGGGTTTAATCCCTTGCACTGTAATGATAATGATAATAATAATAATAATAATAATTCACCATGAAATGAAAGGAAAAAAATATGCATAGTAGTTGACCTTCAGACATAGGTCCGTCTACAGGTTTGGAACGTGTTCTGGTATTTTCATAACTTTTTCAGTACTGTTCAGTTCTATTAGCTGCTTGTCCTCCACATGCACCATCCTTTTGTATAATTTACCACCTTAGACCTCCCAGTCAGCCTTTTTTTAAGTCCCTTCTTCATCGTGAGTTGTGTCCTCGGCTTTTAGTGTAACAGAGTTTACTGGGTCCGAGTCAGGCTTTCATGGTTTTCATCTATGAATGCAGCCAGCATTGGGCTGCGGACAGGGAAGCCCGGTTCTGCCCTCACTGTGGGTAGAACTCAGCTCTTGGATCTTCCCCTGCAGCTCTGGGAGGTGGGGCGGAGTCTCACATGGTTCTGTGGCGGGTGAGGCCAGCCCAGCGGAGGCCAGCCCAGCGGGCTGCAGCTGTCTGTACTTCCGGCAGGGAGCTTAATCCCTGTGATCCTGCTCTGCTCTCGGTAAAGCCACTGCACCGTGTGCCAACTGTTTGCCTCTGGTTTGCTGTTTGCCTTGGCCACCGTGCCAGGTACACACTGTGCTGGGACTTGTCCTCCTTCCTGGAGCTGCCACCTGCTGTGTCAGGGACAAGCCCCTGCTTCTGAATGTACCTGCCACGTGATCTGTGAGGCTTCCCAGAGTGACTGCTGATGAGCGCTGGCTGCCGTGGATCCACATGTCCAAAGAAGGATCCCGGCACCTTGCAGCTTTTCTGCGCAGTTCAGCGTGCCCTACTGCACAGACTGTGGATCTAGGCAGCACCACTGTGTCACTGGTTAAGGGTCCCGCTTTTTGTTTTCCAACCATTCTTCCACTTCTTAGAGAGCAAGACTGCCTGAAGGGGCCTCCCTGCGTGTTCTCTGTTTCTCTGCCTGTCTCTCTGTCTTGCTCCATCTCTCTCGGTCTCTATCCCTCTCTCTGTGTCCGTCTCTGTGCCTCTCTTGGCCTTGCACTGAGCTACATCTCCAGCCCTTTGTATTTTTTGAGACAGGGTCTTGCTAAGTGGCAAAGGTTGCGCTCAAACTTCTGATCTCCTGCCTCAGCCTCCCAGGGTGCTGGGTTATGCTTTTATACCTCAGCTGCCACTTCTCTTTCTGCATCACTGACTTTTTCTTTCTGAGCTTCTTACAGGTTTCTGATACACGGGTGGCCCCTTTCTTGGTTTCCTGTGCTCTTGCAGGGTTTTAGGCTTGCTGTTTTCCCTGGGTGACAGCCACAGGACCTGGGTAGGAAGGCGTAGCATGCCTGTGTTCACTGTGTCTGATCCTCATAAATGGGCAGTTCCTTGTGTAGCCAGTTGCAGAACCTTTGTGCTCCCACTGCCCATGTGGGACCTGCAGGGACAAGTCACTGCTCCCTCCCAACTCTTCCTCTTCTGTCCTGTGGATTGCATCGTCCACTTCCTCCCTTACTTGTCCTCCACCTTAGATCTGAAGTCTCCTGGCAGAGGACTGGGACCTCTGGATTTGAGGTGGAGTGGGACAAACCCTTGGAGCCTCATGTGACAACAGTGTGATAATGCCATGACAACCCGACCTAAGTCAGGTTGCACTTGTTTTCTCTTTTACTTTACAATAAAGGCATGTTTGTGCTAACTTCTCATGTAGCACATCGTCTTAGACTGAGGACTTGGTTTTGAGACATCTGTCAGGGGGTTCCTGGAACTCAGGGTTAGACTTGAGAAGGTGGCATTGATTTGCTGCCAGGAAGTGCAAGTGGCATGGCCAGAAATGATCTCACTCCCTCTCTAGGCTGTCACTTGGTGTATCACTTCTGGTCCCCCTGCCTTTGGTTGTAGGCTTGATCATACCCCTGACCTTCCAGGGGTGGACAGAGGTCCTGTCAAGGCACTCAGAACTCCAGAGTCAGTGATGTGTTGTGCAAATGGCCTTGCTTCCAGGCTCAGAAGGGACCCCTCTGACATAGTTACTCCCAAGTGACAGTTGACAATAAAGCACTGGCTTTAATGGGAAGACTTACTGAGCAAGATGAGGTTGTGGGGTTTTCCCAGAGACATGACAACAGAAACTAAGAGGGGGATACATTAGGGTGAGGGATGAGCCCCCCCCACCCCGGGACTTGCCCTCTGAGCTGACACTTTCCCACATGGGGGGGGGGGTTCTCATAGGACATCTATCCAGGTCAGCAGGGTAAATGGTGGCACCCCAGCAAGGTGAGAGGATGCAGGGCCAGTGAGGTTGGGGTGAAGAAGGGCAGCTGTGGGCTCAGGGAGGGGAGGCTATGACTTGGGCTGCAGAGGGTCCAGCCTGAAGTACCCTGGGATATGAGGCAGGACATTCCTGGCACAGTAGGAGTGAGAGAGGTGTCCACATGGATATGAAGGTGACATTCTTTAAGGATCCTGTTTCTTGTTTTTCAATCATTCTGCTACTTTTAGGGAGCAAGAATGCCTAGGAGGACCCCTCCCCACATTCTGTCTGTCTATCTGTGTCTCTGTCTCTCTGTCTTTTTCTCCCTGTCTCTCTCGCTCATGCATGCACCTTTGCACCAAGCTCCTATCACCTTTTCGTCTGGGTAAAGTAACTTAATTTACTTGAACTTCATTGGCTTACCTAGGAAACAAGACATTCATAGCACCCTCAGGGCAGCTGTGAAATCAAGGAAGCAATCAACACAGTGTTGCTTTGGGTGCCTGCTGGTCTGGCTAGGTTCTGAACTGGACCCCCCATTCCTGAAGGCTTCTCCTTCCAGAATGTTCTTTGTAACTGGCGCGAGGCGCTCACTCCTCACAGACTCACCTCTGGTGTAGAGTCTTGGTGAGAAAGATGATGGGTAAGTGAGACTTTGCTGTGAGGGAGGCAGTGGGGACAGGTCTGGAGCCCTCTGCCTCCTCCCCAGGCTGAAGGGATGTCTGTCTCTGCACAGGGATGGTTTGCACCCTCCCCAGCACAGGCCCTCTCCCCCAGCACAACCTGTCACCAGGGTGATGACCCAGCATCCAGTACCTGTGATTGTGACCTTACCTGGGAAACAGGACTTTTGCAGAGGAGTCGGTTAAGATGAAGGCACTGGGGTGGGCTCTAGTTCAGTATGCCTGTGTCCTTATAAAAGGGGACGTTTGGACACAGAGATGGACACATGCAGGAAAAAACGGCATGAGAAATTGATTGTTGAGGTGAATGCTGGCCGGGTCAGTTACAGATTGCTGGAAACCAGCAGTGGCAAGAGGGCCTTGAGAAGGTGACCCCTTGAGGCCTTCAGAAGAAGCCAGCTGTGCCATCACCCTGATCCTGAGTTCCTGGCCCCCAGATCCAAGAGATAGTACAGTTCTGCTCTTGATGCCACCTGAGACAGTACAGTGCTGCTCTCACGCCGATGTACCCTAGCACACCGATGCTCTGAACTTCCTGGATCCTCTTTTTCCACTCTCTGGAAAACTGCTGCCACTGGTATCAAAGGTCCACACGTATGACCCTTGCTTTTGGCATATACACAGTTGAGACGACCACTCCTTCTGGGTGACAAAAGCTGATCATTGATTTGCAGAGGACCTGGGCAGCTCTTGTGGGCAGAGGCTGGGACTCTGGCTCGGGACTCCATCCCTATCTCTGCATTGTGCCTACCTGCCCAGTACCTCTGGGCTCTGGGAATGTGGATGCCAGTCAGCCAGGCTGCCTCTCCTGTACAGCCCTTATTAGGAATTTCCCAAGCACCTCTCTTGCCCTGCTGTAACCTGAGGAATGTTATGCAGTGAAGATGGGAACCTTAGTACTGTATTGGGGAACTCAAGGTCTAGTTGATGAGACACCCAGAAAAATACGAGGTCATTCTTCAAAGTCAAGTGCCCTGTGGTGAGTTTCTTTGGATTACAAGTCCTCTGCCATGGTTACCTTGCTCTGAGTAGCACAGCCAGGTGTCTGTTGATCCACAGTACCAGCCTGGTATTGTGAGGTTGCTGCTGTCATCTTTTGAATGTTTGATTCTGTTCTCATTATATTACTTATAGGCTCCCAGAGGGCAGAGCCCTCCCCTGTCTTGTTCAGCCTGTGACAGGGGCCTGCATTTGCATAGGGCCCACCTCTGTCAGCCTCGTACAGTGGCCCTGTGTGCGTGTTTTAGCAGCATCACCCCCATTGCGCAGGAAGGAACCCCAGCCTCCAGGGTGTGGGGATTGGTTCTTGTTTCACCAGTGATAGAGCTAGACACAGGGTCCCCTGGCACACAGTAGGCTCATGAGAAGTATAGTAGCCTGCTTGGCACCACATTCAACTTGAAGGATCCCCTCGTTGTTCCCACAGGTGCCAGTCTGTGTCCCCACCTCTGATCTTGTGCCTTTGGGGACAAGGCAACATCTCTTCCTTGCAGGCCCTGGGCTCCTAGCTCTAGGTTGGGCATGCACCCCTCCCAGGGCACCTGTGTTGATTGATTGGCATGGTGTTAAACATTTGGCTTTTTGGAGGCAACTCTAGGAGGGTGATGAGCTTCACAAATCTGCTCAGTACCTAAAATTGAACCACACATAATTCACTCATATGCGTGTCTGAAGCGGGCTTGCATTCTCCCCAAGTCCTCCCTCCAGCTTGTGTGTGGTGCTGTAAGATTCCAGACTTCTCCAGCATACAGCTGGGCCTGCCCTGGCTGGCCAGGACCAGATTCCTGACCTTTGGGTCTTGGGTCCCTGTGGGCAGCTTCTTGCAATCCTAACTCCAGGCTCTGGCCCTCGGTGAAGTTTCTCTGAGTGTTCGGCTGCCTTCTTTCTGCTTTCTAAGCATGGTGCCTGCTTAGAGATGGGGTAGAGAAGGTGTGATGAGTGAGGGGTGCCCTGTCAGGGCCCTTTAATGGACCCAGCACAGTGCCAGAACTGTGGGAAACTAGAAGATGGGATGGTTTGTAGAGGGATAGGACCAGCACCAGCAGATTTGAGTTAATAAACTCACACTTGTGTTCAACTCTGTGATTCCCATCCACACTTTAGAGCTTTGACCTTAGGTGAATGATTTTGCTTCTCTAAGCTGGATTGCTTTGCACACAGTCGCAGAATCTTGCAAATATCAAATAGCACATGCAGACTGCTTTGGCATAGTGCACCGTGCATTGTACGTGTCTGATGACTCTTAGTGTAAACACACTGTTGTGTCACCTCCGCTGCCTGACAGGAGGGGTCATGTGCACAAAGCCTGCTGTGTGCCCAGATCCTGCAGAGGGGCTTTGTGTTTACCCACCTACTCTCTGCAGGTTTCCTCCTGAAAGACAGACACATGGTTATAAGGAACTTGTCCGAAATTACGAGGTGCCACGTTGAGGTTTGATCCAGGCAGTCTAGTCCTTTGTCTGTCCTTTCAGCCGCCTTGCTACCTGCCTTTGCTTAGAGGTCAAACTGCAAGAAAGCCTTGCATAGCTTCCCTGCACCTCTGTTTCCTCATCTTTAAAATTAGGATGATGAGTGTACCACCTGGGAGCCTCAGGAGTATTCTTGGAGCTTTGGAAAGGGCTTCAGAGGATACCTGGCACATGCTAAGCACTCAGAAAATGGCAGCAGCTTGGATAAGAAGTACATGTGCATAGCAGACTGCGAATACAAGCTATGGGGTGAGGCAGGCTGATGAGGTGTCCGGGTCTTTCTGAAATTTACTTTATGGCCATGTAATAATTTTGCATATTTTTGAGGTACAATGTGATGTTTCAACACATGTAAACCTTGCATGCCTTGGTCAAATCAGGGTAATTAGCACATCTGTCACCTTCAACACTGATCATTTATTTCTTTGTTGTGAGAACATTGAAAATTTCTCTTCTAGCTATCTCAAATATACAGTGCATTACTGTTGTCAGCATGCTCTAGGGTACCATAACTCTGGTCAGCAGGTACAATGTCACAGTGTTTTATATGACAGGGATTCAGAGTGTGGAACTCAGTGGTCATAAGAAGGCGGGGGGGGGGGTGTTCCAAGCGAGGGATCGCCTGGCAGGGGGAGGAGCTGGGAAGCCAGACAGCCTGAAACCAGCAGGTCAAGAGCAGGGCATCTGAGAGTGTGGGGTTGGGGACAGATCACTGAGGACTTTCATGGGTGGTATGGGCTTTAACATTCACCATGGATAGGCACTGAGGCTTTTCATATGCAGGTTGACTGTCGCAGACCAGAGGGGCTGCGGACCATCCCTGGAGACCAGAACAGCAGCTACCCAGGAGTGATGTGACAGGGTCCCTGAGCTGTTCACCCTCCCCTCTACCAGAGTGGGGCTTGGGATATCCCAAGAGGCTGGCCCTTGGCCCCTGGACATACGCAGGGTTACTGCCTTTCAGGTGCTGTTTGTGTCACTACTGCCTGTCACATACCGGGCATTAAAAATAGCCTGGTGGCTAATGCCATTTCTCAAAATAACTGCTTACAAAGTGCTTTGCTGGGGCGAGTGGCTACTAAAATTAGACTCACTGGTGGTGGTGGTGGTGGTGGTGGTGTGTGTGTGTGTGTTTGGTTTTTAAACTTGCTTCTGTCCCCACCCCATTCAACCATTCTGCCGTCCCTGTACTCCCTTTTGCTCTGTGGTCGTTCTGGTTATTGCTAGGTGTCTTGCAGTGGTGTCTGCTAGGTCACCCATAGTACCCTCTTCTATCCCTGGGTTCTCGAAGCATTGGACCTGCTGCACCACATCTCCCTGATGCCTTGCTCTGAGGAGGAGAATTTTGAAGAATCCTGGAGGGCGGGGTGGCCTCATTTTGGAGGTGGCCTCGTTCCTTGGTGTGCCAGGTAATAATAGCGCACTGTGCGTGGGAGGGATCTCGCTCAGCATACTGTCCGAGGGGGAAACTGGGCCACAGAACAGCGTGGGAGCCCCACTCAAGGTGACCCAGTAACTGAGGGTATGGACACATGATTTCCTGGGTCCTCTTTCCACATGGGAGCTCCAGAAAGGCTTTTAGGATGGCCTTGGGCCAGGCCTTTGGGCCATTGGGCAACTGGGTCACTTCCTTCCAATCAGTTCTTCATTCACTCATAACATCTGAGTTTTAAGAGTAAGAAAACACTTTGAGTCAGTACTTGGGGAGAATTTGAGATTTGAGGCTAACTGGATCTTCTTAGTGATGACTTGCATTGCAAGTGATGGACCTCAGTGTCCCCACCTTTGCCATGGCTGAACATTCTAGGATTCATTTTGTGGCAGTTATTGAGTGCCTGCCTGCTGTGGACCTGTCTCTGCAGTGGGTCCAGGAGTTCCAAAGAGTGGTTCAAATAAAAGCAAAGTCAAGAAACAACTGACAAGTCAGTGTGTTATATGCGCAGCTGTTCTCCAGCACTGAAAAATTTGACTTAATGATTTTTTCCCCCAACTTTATAATAGAGGGAAAGTGATTCAACTTCATTAGGGGCCATGCTCCTGAGTTTTGAATTTGGATCTTTTCCTAGGCTTATGCTAGATCTGGAAGATTTAGAATTTGTCCCAGTGCTGGGCAGCAGCAGTGAGCTGCAGCAACTAGTCAGTGATTGCGGCCCTTTGTACAGCAATTATTTAGTTCAGTGCTTCAGCCATTCTTTAGGCCCAGGCACTTCCGGCTGCGTGTGTGTGGTTAGGTACTGCACACAACCACTCTGTTACCACGTTCAGTGCATATTCAGTAGGTTTCATGAGATCGCCAACACTTTACAATACAATAGGCTTTATATATATATTTATATTACTATCTATCTATATCTATCTATCTATCTATCTATCTATCTAGTTTCTTTTAGCTTTTCTCACTAGTGAGACAATATGATGTTTACACATGTGTGTCTTTTGTATTTCACTGATAAGCACGGTCTCAGGTTGCAACCAGTTACCTACGGAAGTCTCAAGTTCATCCTTCTTTATGACTGAGTAGTACTCCATTGTGTAAAAGTACCACATCTTTTTTATCCATTCCTAAGTTGATGGGCATTTAGGTTGTTTCCAAGATCTAGCTATTACAAATTGTGCTGCTATGAATATGGGTACACATATATTGTTGTGGTTTGATGTTTTTAATTCTGGGTAGATACCCAGAAGGGGAATAGCTGGGTCAAATGGGACCTCCAATCCTAGTTTTTTGAGGAATCTCCACACTTATTTCCACAGTGGTTGCACCAGTCTACACTCCCATCAATGGTGGAGAAGGGTTCCTTTTTCTCCACAGCCTTTGTTATTGGTTAATTTCTTGATAATAGCCATTCTTTCAGGAGTGAGGTGGAATCTCAGTGTTGTTTTAATTTGCATCTCATCATGCAAGTGATGTTCAACACTTTTTCTTACATTTGCTGTTTGTATTTGTTCATCTGAGAAGTGTGTATTTGTCTCAGATGCCCATTTTTGGATTGGGTTTTTAAGACTGGGAGGACTGATTGTTTTGAGTTCTCTATATGTTTTTGATAGTAATCCTTTGTCTGAGGAACAGTTGGCAAAGATTTTCTCCCACATTGTGGGTTGTCTCTTCAGTCTGTTGGTGGTTTCTCTTGCTGTGATAAAGTTTTTTTAGTAAGATGAAATCCCAGGTGTTGATTCTTTGCCACATTTCCTGTGCAACTTGGGTTTTATTCATATAAAGTCTCTGCCTATGCCAATGTCTTCAAGAGTTTTATCTAACCTATCTTCCAGCAGATTAAATGTTTCTGTTTTAATATTAAGATCTTTGATCCATTTCAAATTTAGTTTAGTACATGGTGAAAGATATGGGTCCAGCTTTAATCTTGGGTATGTGCAGAGACAGTTCTTTCAGCACTACTTATTAAAAAGCCTATCTTTCTACCAGTGAATGTTTGGCATATTTGTCAAAGATAAGGTGGTTCAGTATGTCTGCAGTTGTTTCTGTATCTTCTAATCTGCTCCACTGATCTTTGGCTCTGGTTTGTTTTTTCCAATACCACACTGTTTTTATTGCTGTAGCTTTATAATATAATTTCAAGCCAGGGATTGTGATGCCCGCTGCCTTGCCTTTGTTGCCCAGGACTGCCTTTGCTATTCTAGGTCTCTTATGGTTCCATGAATTTTAGGATTATTTTCTATAATTCTGTGAGATATGCTATTGGAATTTTGATAGGGATTGCACTGAATCTTTATAACAATTTTGGAAGGATGACCATTTTCACTATATTGGTTCATCCTACCCGAGAGCATAGGATGTCTCTCCATTTTCTAATATCCCCTTCAGTCTCTTGTTTCAGAGTATTATAATTTTCAATGTAGAAGTCTTATATATTCTTTGTTACATTGATTCCTAGGTATTTCATTTTTGGGGGATACTATTGTGAAAGGTGTTGCTTCCTTGATGTCTCTCTCAGTGAGTTTGTTATTCATTTCCAAGTGGTTCGTAACCAGGTGTGATTTTTGTTCCTCACGAGACATTTGGCACCATCGGGATGGGAGCTGCTGGCATCTGGTGCTCAGCGTCCTGAGTGCACGGGACAGCTGCTATCAGAGAGAACTGTCTGGACCAAAGCGTCAGCAGTGTGAGGATGAGAAATTCTACTCAAACCTGACTGTGAGGTAAGGGATTCCTGGGGGAGAGATCAGAGAGCACCCCCGAGTCGCGGCTGGGAGGCAGAGTTGAGTCTGGTGAGCAGAGCCAGATCTTCTTCTAAGGTACCTGAGTGTCTTTGGCTCATTGTGCAAAAAAATCAACTCTCCTCACGTTAATGAGGTCTTACTCATTATGATTTTTGAGGCTTTTCTCTCTTGTGATATCCTAAATTCTGCTTTGGGAAGTCCAGGTTTCCCTATTCTGTTATTCCTGATTAATAGAATACAGTTAGTAGATTTAGCAAATGAAAGCAAGGTAAGGAAGGTATAACTTTGTTGTTGCTGTTTTTCCTGAAGTATCTCTTAAGCAATAGTTGGGACATACTTATGCTAAAATTTTATTTCTTGATTTTTCTCAAATTGAAATGTAGCTGACATTCATCTTTTTTCTGGCAACAATATGATTTCTACCCATATGCACTGTTGTGGTTGCATCTAGAACTCCCCCTCCCCTGCAAAGCCTCATGTGGCCATAGGTGGGGAATTTCGTGGGTGGCTGGATTAGGGTGCGTGAATGTGGATTAAAGAGTGTGATACTGGGGTATGGGTGGCACCAGTCAATAGGCTTGGAGCAGAGATGGAATATAAAGGGACAGAAAGAAGACAGGCTTGTGGCTGCTGCTTGCTGCTTACTGGTTTCTTCCTGCCACTCCATGAACTGCTTCTCTGCAATGCTCCTTTACCATTTCCTGCTACCTTGGAGCCAGCTGACTATAGACTGAAACCTGTACAAACTGTGAGCTGAAATAAACCTTTCCCCCTTTGAGTTGTGGGTGTCAGGTATTTTGTCTCAGCAACAAGAAAAGTAACTAAGATAACCTGAGACCCATACAGACCTTATGCCCCATGGGCCCTTCCTGAGGCCCTGGCATTACTCAGTCCTCTGCTTGGGAGGAGTGAGGTGAACAAGCAGTGTGAGGAATGGGCAGATGCCCCAGCCCTGGCTCACAGGTGTCTGGGGGAGGGATTGGCCATCCGTACTTGGCCAGAGGGCCTGTAAATTGAGAGGGTGGAGAGCTGTCCCTGTTTATAAGTGGAGAGCAGTTCAAGTGAAGTGTCAGCAGGTGACCTAGGTCCCTGGAACACCAGGCCTAGTGGACGTCATTGGCTCTGCTGCCCAGTGAGGGGCAGAGTATCCTCTTACCCTTGCTGGCTCCCTCTCACTCCTACTGGATGGGGCTGCCAGGGTGGAGGTGCCCCTGGCCATAACACCATCCAGGCCAGTTGAGGTCCCCACATTATTCCTTAGCCCTGGAGCTGGGGGAGATGACAGGGTGGGGCAGTGCACCTATAGAGCTGCCCTTGCACAGGCCTGGCCCCTACTGGCTGCTGCAACCCCTCAGTCTCACTTCTTTCAGTCCCCTCTGCACCTTGCTTCTGCATCAGTCCAGATCCCAGACTTCAAAGCCATCAATGGTCAGGTGACTCGCAGGGTCAAGATGTTGACCTCCTTCCAGAACAGCTTCCTCTGGTGAGCTCATGTCTGTGGCCGCTCCTGAGGGACAGTCAGCAGGCCTGACCTCAGCTCGGTGGCCTTTTTTCCTGTTGACTCAGAACTTCTTTGAGGATGTTTAGGGTAACTGCTTGGGGAATGCACTATGCTGCCTGTCATCTTGTGGCAATCCAGAGGTCACCTGATGAACAATGGCTGTTGACATCTGCCCTTGGCTGGGTACGTGCTCAGTTAGTGCAGGGTAAAAGAGTCATGTGTACTATAGAAAGAGTCTGAGAGTAAAGGCTGCAGTCACTGGTGTTCAAGCTAGAGTGGACTTCAGCATCATGGGAAGACTGGCTAAATCACAGGACTGGCCGGGTCTCACAGTTTCTTACTCCACAGGTTCAGCATTTCTAACAACTTCCCAGGTCTGCTGCTGGCCTGCAGCCACACTTTGAGAACCACTGGCTTACATTATTGCCCCTCTCTAAATGTCTTGCATTTCAATTTTGCTTTTATTAAAATACTCGTTAATTAACAAATTAAAAGCATCTTCCTAAGAATACAAGTCCCATGTACCATATTGGGGAGCTGCCAAGATAACATTGGCCCCAAGGGATTCATAGTACAGTACTGTGCATTAAAACAATGATCAATGTCTGATCTGATTGTTTCTGCTGGGGTATTGTGTTGAAGGTGCCCTGGGAGTTTGGGAGAAAGGGCAGCAAGAAGAACCCTCTGGAGGCTGGTGTGACAGTGGCTTTGTTTCTCTCTCTACTATACTTCTGTGTGGCTTGTCTTCCCATTTGGCCTGTGAGGTCCCTAAGGGCAAAGTCATCCAGCTGCCTTGGAGTCCAGTGTCTGGGCTGTTCTTCCTCTTTCGAGTGTATTCTAGTGCTGAGGACATAACAGTTTAATGTGTACACGTGTGTGGATATGTGTATATGTGTATTATGTGGATCTTCATTGCTTTTCTCTTCTCTGGGACAAAAAACCCAATGCCTGTAACTTAAAGAAGTTTGTTTTGGCTGATGGTCACAGTCTATGGTTGGCTGGCTCCAAAGGAGAAACAGTGGGCAGAGAGGCACAGAAGAGGAAAAGCCTGCTTATGCCATGGTGGTGTGGTGTCTAGAAAGCAGAGAGTTAAGTGAGGCACCAGGGAGGGAGATAAACCCTTCAAGGCCACACACCCAGTGACCCCTTCTGCCCAGACCCCATCTCCTAACAACAAGCCAGCTCTAAACTCCCCCATAATCCAATAACCTTCCAAACCTCTGAGCACATGAAGCATCTGCATACAAACCGTAACATTATGTATAATCATGTGTGTATAAGTACACACGTATTATATTTTCAGAGGACATATATACCCCCAGTTCTGGGAACGTAGCAGGTAACATAAAATGCCTATGTATCTACTATGTGTGTATATGTACATGTAAATGTGCATGTATATATACACATATTACTCAAAGAAAATATGTTGGTTTCAAAAAAGTGAATGCCTAATGGTAGAATTTCAGGCCCAGGTGTTTAAAGGTCTTGCTGACTTGAATTCTGTTGTAGACATCTAGTTTCAATGCTGATCTGGGGGAGATGTGGTTAAGCAGAGGGTTCCCTTCTTATCCCTCCCATCGACTTGGCCTCTGAGGTTTTGGGGAACACTGCTGACATTTCATTCAGAGGAATTCTTGGGCTCTGCTTTGTCTCAGGAAACTCATTTTCAAGAGCCTTAAGTGGCCATAAGTGAATTCTTAGCCAGGGAGTTCTCAAGGACCAGGGGAATGAGACCTGTGAACCTTTCTTTCTTCCGTACTTGGGGGTCAGTGAGCTCCAACTGGAAAGGAGCTGATTCCTGGTTCTTACCAGGACTGAGAGAAGCCTGGGGCTGGCCTTCCTTGGTTTCTCTACACATCCTTGCTGGAGCCTCCTGAAGGACAGACAGGAGAACTAAGCCCGCTTAACCTGTCATTAGTGATGAAAATAACCAGAAATATCCAGAAAATATCCAGTTCAGGCCTTTTCAGAGCTCACTGTCTGCAGAGCACTGCCCTCTGGATACTCTGTAGGCTGAGGTAGGGTGAAAAGGGTCAAGGAAGGTCAAGAACAATCAATACTTATGTTGATATGCTCTCAGATATGGGTTCAAAGCATTCTGTGTACAGTACTTTATTTGATCTTTAGAACAACCCTGGGCAAATTGTGTAGAAATGGCTCCACTTGCAAGAAAAGAATACTGAGCCTGTAGAATTTGAGTAACTGCCCCAGTGTCACTCCAGAAATAATGAGTAGCAGGAGCCTGGATCCCAACAGGGTGGCTCCAGAGCTTGAGTCCTTCCCTCTGCTGTTCTGCTCTAATTGGTGGTGGTGAGAGGTGGGAGGAGGATGCAGGTGAGTGGATGAAGGAAGAATTTGGTTTTGTGCCCAATCTACCACCTCCTGCATCCCAGATTCTTCCAGAACATCCATACTGGCTGCTGCAGTTTTTGTGATTCCCTCTTTCCAACTTCTGTTTTGAACTGATATTGACATGCAAGTTGCTAAATGGCTTGTTATTATTATTATCTTGGTAGGATTGCAACACCCTTGAGAGCCAAGCTGGCCTTGGGGGACACCCTACCCCAGCAGGACAGCCTAAAACAGAGTAAGGATAGGACTGACAAACACTCAGACTCACCCAGAGCCATATCTCGGGTGACTGACTGTTCCAGTTTTCCTGGGACCATCCTTGTTTTAGCACTGAAAGTCTGGCATGCTGGGGATCTGTGCTTCCTCAGTCCTGAGCAAGCCCAGCCAGCTGGTCATTCTATACCTCATTTGACAGGCAAGAATGCTGGTGTCCAGGGGGACAGTGCATGGGCCATGGGCTCAGATGTGATTACAGATGGAGGCTGATCTCTGGGCCTGTTCTCTGACTCCTGACCCAGCATCTTGTTCTCTCACTGCCTCTAAAAGGGAGAGTTTGCTTTCTTGCTGTCTGCTTTTAAGTCACAGACTTTTATCGGTAGCTGCCATCTTTGTGGATGTCTTGATGCTTCTGTTTATTTTTGGAGAACTGACTCAGTCAAGAAACTTTGCCTGAAAACTCATGCTTAGGCTGGACTGGGTACTGCTTGGGATAGTGGGGCATAGTGGCCTCTACGGTCTTTCAGTCAATAGAAAGAAAGACTTTTTCCTGAACTCCAGAGCCCAGCAATTTCTTGGGTGCCACCTGTTAACCTGCAGGGGTAAGGGAACACTTGAGAATTTCTCATGGCTAGATCTTAACATGGGAGCACTGAATGCTATTCTAGCAGTCTCCTGGGGATCAAAGGACTACAGGAAGAAAACATTAACTTTCTATTCCCGTTTCCTATTCTCCTGACAAATGAGTCTTTCTGGGAACGTATGATCATGTGGGTACTATTGGCACAGTGTGGCACATGGGGGACACACATAGCCCCAGGCAGGGTGCACACTGCCCAGGGTCCTCAATCTGAAGGGCTCCCCATGTGTCCAGTTCTACATGTGTTAATGGTAATGAGATGGCTTTGCTGGAAGATGGATATTAAAGTCACTTTCAGAGAGAGAGAGAATGAATTTTAGTTTAAATTGGCTTAGCATATCTCTGAATCAACGTGGAAGCACTGCTAGTGATGTTTAAGTGTCACAAATGGGGTGGGCCTGATTTAGGGGAGTATCCTGTGTTCCCAGGAGGTGGCTCCCCCCAGCCATGGTTTGCATGTCCTGTTCGCCTTCTTTTATACCAGGATGTTCACATTAGCTGGTGGGTGACAGGGGCGGGCCAGGTAGGACAGAGATTCTCAAAGAGTGGTCCCTGTGCAAGCAGCGTGAACATTATTTGGAAACTTGCTGGCCATGCAGAATCCAAACCTCTTTTTCAGGGCCACTGAGTCCGAGATCATGCCGAGCATAGAGGAGATACTTGATACCAAACCTCAGTTCTTATTTTCTCATTCATTGTGTTTCGGGTAACTGCTGTAAGAAAGAGGCCCTGAAACATCTGATTTCTCTGCCCTTCTTTCTGGCTCAGTAACCTTCGGCATATTGGTCTCCTTGCCAGAGAAAAGTTCAATATGCAAAATTCAGCATACTTTGAAAAATATCAAGCACATATGAGAACTTTCTGGTTATTTATTAAAGTGGTTCCTACTTCGTCCACTCTAGAAAACGCATCTTCTTCACCCAGATAGTAAACAGAGAGGAGAGAAGAGTGGCGATTGCACCAGGCAGGACTGTAGGCTCGGACACCAAGAGCTCTCTTGCCATGAATCACTGTGATTTTTCTCTCTGGTATTTTCATTCCTTGCACCTCGGTTCTTTCAGGTTGGATGCTGACCTCAGCTTACTTCTTTTGTGGTCTGAGGTGGATCTCTTATTAAAATGTCATCTGCAAGTGGTGAAAACCCTGTCTAGTTTTCTGGATGAGGACAGGGTGGGGGTGGTGATAGTTCATTGTGTCCTTTTGTCATTATGATAATGGTTCCAGCAGTGGTGCCAAGACATCAAATAAAGTGCCTCTTCCCCTTCAGTGTTTCCGTGCTGATTTTGCAGCATGAATTGTCCCAGTGCAGAGATAAGCTTGGCTCATAATTTCACCAGATTCTTAAGTGAGAAAAATGGGCAAAGAACTTTCCCTTCCCATCACGCTCCCACCCTTGCCATGGTGAAGTCCAGCCACTGCACAGCCATCTCTGAGGAGCTGCTGGGAGGTTGCAGGCTGGCTCTGCCAGTCCTGAGGGCCCAGAGAAGTGTCTGCAGGAAAGTGAGATGCATAGATAGCAGGAAGAGTGCCCCTCTGCCCTGCCCTTTTCCCCCAGGCTGCAGGAACCCCTCTCTGTCTGGAAGAAGTACCCATTACTGCCTCCTTGGCACCTGCTCCACAAGCCACTCACAGATGAAATGAGCACGTATGTCACCACCATGTCTCCTTACAAAGCTGCTGATGAATAAGTACACAGGAAAAATGTGTTGGGCTCAGCCAGGGCAGTTCTTTGCTTTGACAACAAATTTCTGGGATGTCCCTTCCTGGAAAAGTTGATAGGAATGGCGGGGGGGTAGATTTCTGATATGTGTTAGGGGCACAGGGAGCTCCAAGGGGATCAATACAGGATTCTGCTGGTCTTCTCTCCTACCCCTTAAGATGCTAAAGAGACGATTCGGGTACCAGTCTGACTCTTAGAGATCAGTTCTGTTATAGTGAGAAAAGCCAAATGAGGAGTGTGTGTGTGTGTGTGTGTGTGAGAGAGAGAGAGAGAGAGAGAGAGAGAGAGAGAGAGAAAGAGAGAGAAGAGAGGGAGGAAGAGGGAGAGAGATGGAGAGAGACAGAGACAGATAGAGACAAGAGAGAGAGACAGATAGATGGACAGATGGATGGATGGATGGATGGATGGATGGATGGATGGACATACAGAGACTTTGGGGACCTAGGAGTATGTTGGGAAGTTCAGGACGGAAAGGATCCTGGATGACCTTTGAGTGTTGAGGTGTTGAGTGTTGAGGTAGCAGGAGACAAAAACTGCTGCAATTTTGTGTTGGAGCTAATGAAAAGACAGAAATCTCTAGCTCTTATGAAAGCAGAGGGGGCTGTTAAGGACCCTCTCTGGAAGAAGAGAATTGCCCTGGCTGAGCCCAGTGCATTTTTCCTGCTGTCTTTATTCATTGGCATTCTTTGCTATAGGCACCCAAGCTTCATGAAGGACACACGCCCTGAAAGTCAGACCCTGGTGGCTAACAGGTACGTGTCCCTGGAAGGGTGAAAGAAAAGCTTTGAGTGACCCCATAGTGCTATGGTGGCAGAGGTTGGCAGGACAACTTTCCTTTATGCCATGCTGCACACTTGTGAGACCAGGGGACTTCAGAAAGAGACAGATGGAAGAGGCTGTGTCCCATTTCCCAGGCCAGGCCACTTGTCCCATTTCTCAGGCCAGGCCACTTGTCCCATTTCTCAGGCCAGGCCACTGTGTCCCATTTCTCAGGGTCAGTTGGGCTCCTTCCTAATATTGCGATGATCAACCTCTTGTCTCTACCACCTCCTTATGCTCTTTTTTAAAAGAACTTAGGACACAGCACCTATGACCTGAGCCCCAGGATCCACTGTGAGTGTCCTACCATGATGGGAATGTGCAGCTCGGCACTGAACAGAGTCCATGGTGTCTTGGCATCTTTCTTTCTCAGCAGTTGCTGTTCTATCCCAGGGACACTGGTGTCCTCCCTGGGAACCATTCCCTCCACTTACTTGGGCCATAAAAAATTAAACTTCAGGGCTATCAAATATTTAATCTGTCTGACAAATGAATGCCTGCACATTCTTATGAATTCTTTGCTTTGATTAAATAAAATTGAAGGATGGGAATTGTCTACCCAGCACTTTAGCAAAAGGCAACTCAGAGTCAGGAATGGTGGTGCACATGTAATCCTAGCACTCTGGGAGGCTGAAGCAAGTTCAAGTTCAAGCCCAGCCTGGGCAACTTACCAGCTTAGACCCTGGGTCAAAGTAAAAAGTACAAATAGAGCTTGAGATACAGCTCAGCAGGAAGGCCTTGAGGTCAATCCCCAGTACTGCCAACCCCCCCCCAAAACCCCCATAAAACAAAACAAACAAACAAAAAACTTCATGGTAGTTGCTTTTTGCCAGGGATCTGCTTCTGAGCAGAACCATCTGGTTGTATTGGAGAGTTCTGGACTTTGACCTGTTCGTGGGTAAGTAGAGCTGTTCTAAGACCAGAAGCCCTTTGGAGTTCATAAAGCGTTCTCCCAGTGGAAGCCAACTCAGTACTCTGAATCTCGGACAGCTGCCTGATCTTACCTATGCAGTGGAAATGGTAATAATAATGCCACCTCCCCTATGAGATGATTTCGGGAGAAATGCTATATCTAATGCCTAATGTCTAATATCTATTATTTTCTACGAAATTGCTAATTCCATTATTAATTTATTTCTATAATATCATGATTGAATGAACTTCTCCTGGGGTGGGGAAGGGCGTGACTTGGAGGAAGATGGACCTCTGGGAGGTCTGACCAGTCCCTAACAAGTCTACTTGTTCATTTATGCATCCGTTCAATGCTCTTACATCCCTTCTTTAGCAAGATACATGAAGGCTAATAGATTAGTCCCAGCCATCTAGGACAAGATGCCTTCACTATAGATGTGTGTTTGTGTGTGTGTGAGTGTGTGTTCATCATACAGGACAGCAAAGGATCACCCAGGCTGACCTGACTCTGGGGATGTTATCAGGGAAGGCTGTGGCCGACAGGAAGTTTATGCAGGGCCAGCTGTGGTGTGGCACCTTGGAAACCTGCAGCTCCAAAAGAATCAGGAGAGGAGAGCCTTAGCCTCATGTCCATGTGTATGTGCTTAGTGTAAGACCTAAAGGAAATCATTGAAAATAAAATATTGTCTCCCCAAGCCTGCATTTGCTGATTTGCCTCCTTTGTGGGGAAGGAACTGCTTCCTTACTAAAAAGTAAAAATGTCCCTCTTGGCTCCCATTGGCTTAGTTAGAAGAAAGTCACCCAGTGCAATTTAGGAGGGCATGGCAGAGGTTCGGCAAGCAGCCGGTTCACAGCAGTTTTATGACTGGGATTTGCCTGCTGGAGCACTGGGTTCCTGTGCCAGACCCAGCTGTGGTCAGAAACTCCTGCAACCAGATGGGAGGTGGCAGGGCTAGCTCTGATCTGTCACAGGTCTGTAGCCAGCCCAGGTCTCGGTGGGTATGGGGGAGTGAGGGATGCATCCTGATGTCTCAGTGACCTGCCATATATTGGCCAGTGGCTTAGTCATGTAGGGGCCAAATGCCAATGACACAGGTGACACACATTGGCATCCTAGTTGGCAAGGCAAAGAGGGCAAGGTGCATCCAGCTTCTATCTTGGTTGCAGGCCAGGGTGCCTACAGGACCATCTTTCTCTTTAACCTGCTTAATCAGTTAATCAGTGAGCAAGTGCTTACTGAGACCTGAGGTGTCAAGTACTGAAGAACTCTCCAGGTGGCTCCAGAGGGCACACAAGGCATTCTAAAGTGAGAACCTCCCTCCTGCATCTTAGGAACCCACAGTTCATTTGAGTGAAGCAAGAGAGACAGGTGCATGTGAAAGGTTAAACAACTTGTCCTAGCTGGAAGACAAGACCCACAGGGGACAATTCAGGAAATGTCATAGGCTGTATCTTCTCAGCGGAAGATGCCAAGTAGCTTTTCAAAGTGGCAAAGATCCAGACAGATGGAGGAGTTCCTGAGTGGGGAACAGGGGCCAGGATATAGGCTTTTGGTGTCCAGTTGTGAGCTCCAGTACCCAGATTTACCCGAGCCCTATTTATCACCCGGGCACAGCACTACGCATCTCAGAGATATGGGAGAGATTTAGTGGGATAGTGTGTAGCAAGAATATAGCCAATTGCCTGACAAAGGGTACTTCACACTATGATGGTTGATTTATTGTTGGCTGCAGGAGAGGGTTAGTAGGTGAGAGCCTTACCTGGCTTCTCCTTGTCTGTCTCTGGATATGGATAGAGGCTGTGAGAAGGGATATGGGTAGTCCTGCTCCCTCCCACCATGGTGCCAGTGGATTTTTCCCCAGGCCTGCTGTTTGCCTGGCACTGGGCTGGCCTTGCACTTAGCAGTGATTTCCTGCTCCTTTTAGAGAACCTCTACCTATTTATTTGACCTGCTTTTCTATGTGGAAAGAGATAAATGATCTCTCTTTCCAAAGCCTAAGGATGAAGAATATCTGTGTACATTCTCTCTCTCTCTCTCTCTCTCTCTCTCTCTCTCTCTCTCTCTCTCTCTCTCTCCCTCTCTCCCTCTCTTTTTTTACTACTGTTCCATTACTTAGGAAATTCCTTTGGGGACCCCAGAAACTATTTGCAGAGAAAAAGCAGAAACAAAAATCTCCCATAATCAGAGTAGAAACACCTACTATTATCCATGGGTTGTTTTATTTTCTCCCAATGATATTACTATGCATTTTTCTTTATAATGCCAAGATCTCTAAGAATACGCTACTTAGCGTTCAGCCTTTTTCTCCAAATCATCTGATTAGCATTTCCACCTATCTCTGGGATGCTCTAAGCATGTTTTAAAATAACAAATATATTGATCCTCTCCCTTTTCTTCACATTTGCTCTTCAGGCTCTCTCTCTTTTGCTATTATAATGACTTTGTACTGAGTATCTTTCTGCAGTTACAAACATTGCCTCATTCGTTCATAACAAACTATTTGCAGTGTACAAAAACCAACGTGCTTAGAGAAAATGCTTATAGTTGCTCTGCTTGACATTGGGAGTGGCAAGTGAAGAAAATTTACTTCTAGGAAGAAACCATCTGAAAGAGCAAAGAAGCTCACGGATGGGATACTTAGTATGCACAGTTCTGTGATGCTGCTATCTGTGTTGAGCATCCCCAGCTTGCAGTAGGATTGTGAGAAGGTGGATTTTTCTGAGTCACAGTTTCTACGTATGTATTCAGTAGGTGATTTCTGAGCTGCCTCCTGTCCCTGATTCTAACTGCAAATGTAAGATCACTCGGGAATCCGTCTCTACTTATGACTCACTCAGGCTGTTTGTCTGTGGCGTTCCTGGGGCACAGATGATGTCGTGAATGGGCTGGGCACAGTCTGTTCTCTTCCTCTCTCAGTCAGGATCGGAGTGCTCGTTTGCTCAGCTCTTCTTTTGCACAGGAGTTCAGGGATGACTGCAGGCCATTGACACACCCAAGGCAGAGCATTGTCAGCAGAACAATCAAGGAACGATGGACTTCACCAAATCCTGATTTACCAAGTGAGATGCCTCCTTTAAAATTCCAGCAGTGTAAGTCTAATACACGTGGGAGAGATTCTTGCTAGATAAACCCCTTAGCAAACTCAGAGCACGTATTGTCCTAATAAGTGGTAAGGATTGAAAGTAGAAAAGACTTCAAAAATGCCGTAAGAGTCAAGGTAAGAGGTCATCTACAGGATGCTTAGCTGGGTGGTTTTGTGTGGCAGTGTCCAGGGCCCCCAAGCCTTAGATGATGATACCCTTTCTGCACTATTGTTCTCAGTTCATAAATGTTTGAGACCACCTAGACCATTTTTGTGGGGACCAGATGCTTCCCTAAAAATAGTAGATTTTTGTTGAGGATATGTTTTTGGCTTTGCTGGCTCAAAGAACTTATTTTTAACAATTCATACATAAGGACTCAGGGTCAGGGGAGTTCTTGATACTTTGTTCACTCTTGATTGACACTTGGGTGAGGTCATGGTGACAAAGTGCCACTCTCCCAGTCCTTACTCCTAATGGACACACTTAATTCATCAGGACACTCTCTGGCTAAGCCAAGATGAAATCTCTCTCTCTCCTTCTCTCTTTTTTTTTTTTAACACAGGGCTCCAATGGGTCACCATCAAAAAAAGCTAGGATTCATTTACTCCTGAAGTGAAACCTTTTGCCATCCTTAGGTGTAGATGCATTTGTTTTTGGCTGTGGGAACATAAATGACTCTGCAAGTTTCTCTGGCAAGTTAGACTTAGGGAGGCCTGATAAATGGCCTTTCCTTGCCCCAGGTGTGTTTGTCCAATGAGCTGGGTGCCATCCTAAGTAAGACCCAGCAGTATTTCCACTGGTTTATAGGATGGTAACACATTTTTGTTATAGGTACTTCCCAGAGGATGTGTTGCTAGACTTTCTAGGAAGTTTCCATAGCAACACCAATGAGATCTTCAAAGTTGGGATGATCTCCTTGCCACAGGCAACAAAGATTCTGGAAGTCAAGAGATCTGTGGGAAGCAAGTCACACACCAGTATGGGTATCCTGCTTGCACGCACGATTCTCTGGGTGATTTTTGTTTTGTTCTGTTGTCTTTTTATTTTTAATTTTTTAACCGATGAAGTTTGCCGTGTTGTGAGTTCCTGGAGGAAGGATCATGTCTTGTTCATTTCTGTGTCTTTCCCTGCCCAATGTCAATTTACTGTGACAGACAGGAAGTGCTCAAGAAAATATTTATGGTGGGAGATTCACTCATCATTCATTCACTACTAAATCATTCATTCACCACCCATTTGTTCATTCATTCATTCATTCAAGGAAGAGGCATGCAGGTGCCTCTTCTGTCTTTCCTTACTGTCATCACTGTGACGTATTTGAGCTTTAATCACCAGCATGACGATCTGGCTGCCCTGGGCTCACACACTTGAGCTTCAGCTGATGACCTGATCCCCACAGAAAGACTGGTTATTAAGTCCTTAACTGCAGCCCACAACAGCAAGATCCAGAACCCACTAACCAGCTACATACCTGGTTTAGATCACAGGGGTTCTGAATAGTGGGACTGTGTGTGGAAGGCCTTCCCTATTGGTGGTCTCGAGCCCCCGAGTTAGGCTGGTACAGGGCAAGGCTGCAGGAGAATGGCCGGCACCAGGAGAGAGCAGGGCTCAGGGAGGTGGAAATCGATTGGATTTAGAGTGGTGGGGAGGAATGGGAGGCCAAATAGCCCAGCTCCCAGTCCTTGTCTGGAGCCATCCTTGTTTCTTGACTTATAATGGGCTGCCTTTGGGGATGGCCTTTTGACATGTACTAATTATAAATCATCGTTTGGTGCATTCTGAGAGTTCTAATAATTAGAATTTCTAATTCCAGTCCTCCGTGCTGTTCCCAGTAGCCCTATCCTGTGAGAGTGGCACTTGACTCATTTGCTCTCCAGCTTTAAGTTGCTGCAGGAGGCCCCAGCTGTGCCTGGAGAAAAGGTCCAGACTCAGCCTGCAGGTGGAGGCCTTCCTTGTAATCAGTATGGATATCCCAGAAGACCTTTCTCTTGGTGGTCTGTGCACTTTTAAAGGAGAAGATTGTTTTTTAAAGACAAAAGCACAGAGCTAAGTGGTCTATGGAACAGAAAGAACCTTGATCCTAGCTACCAGAGTTGCATGTGGGCCCTGAGAAAAGAGATCCTTTGGCCTCAGTTTCCTTGCCAAAAAAACCCAAGTGCATCAGATTCATGATTGCCAAGGGCTCTTCTAGCTCTGCGATTATTTGAATCTATCAGAGGCATTAACATCATGTTCTGGGTCATTGTGCTATGACTCTGCCAACGTTGGCTACATGACTTCATTTGCAAATGGTTTGATAACAAGGTATTAAATAACTTTGTTCAAGGTCAAGACAAGAGCCCAAGCCTTGTGTATGGGTGTGTTTTTCCTACTCAGTTACATTGCTCAACCACCTGTAACATTGGCTTTTTTCCTCTGTAAAATGGGGATGATTCCTGGGAGAGGACGTGGTACGGTGATCACTCCATGCCAGGTGTAGAGCACTACGTTTGCACAAAGATCATGGGAATGTCCCTGCAGCCTTCGGAGATCCCCTGGAAGAGGCCCACTGGTGTCTTCATTGCCTGGTCTACCACAAAGCTAGTGCATCTTTAGCACTGTGTTGCAGTAGTGGTCAGGTCTGGGGCAGGGACGTGAGTGACATGGACATGAACGGCATGGACATGAGCGGCATGCCAGCTGGTGGGGATTCTGGCAGACATAGATGTCAGTCCTGAGAAGCCACTAAACACCCACTCTACCTTGTCGTACACTCTTGGGATGGTGAGTGCGCTTTGCTGTGGTATGACATTTCACTGGTACACTCCGAGTATGTATTTCATTTGCAGATGCAGTTTGCAGACAAGACCAGGCAGATAGCAAGTAGAGGTGTCAGAACAAGACCTAGGCTTCTAGCTGTAAGAAACAACCACTGCTGCCAACCTCATTTGTTCCTCTGGGATCTCTGCAATCTACCCCCCTCTTCTGCCCTGCAGGGAGAGGGCCCTTTCTCATCTGTGTGGTGGGGGGACCCAGAGTGGTTCCTTGATACACAGGGTTTGGTTTTTAGGCTTTAGAACTTGGAAGGAGGCTGTTGCTATTGGAAGCCCTTTGGGACCATTTACACCAAGTGTCCAGTTAACTGACAATGAAAGAGGGTCTGAGATGACTTTGTAATTCCAAAACCATAGTGGCTTGTTATGGTAGCCTTCCTGGAACCCTGCAGTTCTCCTGACTCCCTGTGTCTTTTCCTGTGTCTGCTTGTCCTTTTTTCCTTTGAAGTGCCCTCAGGGAGTCACACACAACTGAAAGAGAGGTCAAGAGCTCTGATTGATTTGGCTGGTTCTTCAAGAGAGAAAGATAAAGAATGAATGCAAAACCTGCCGACAGGACATGCACCGTACACCTGGCATGAGTTTGCTGGGATTGCCTAACAAAGTACCACTGAGAGTGGGCTTTAGACCGTAGAAATCTGCCGTCTCACCGTTCTGGAGGCTGGGGCACCAAGGCCAAGGGAGGTTGGAGGCCTCTCTCCTCCCCTTGCAGGTGGCCACTTTCTCCCTGTGTCTTTATCTGGTATCTTGGGCTGAGTCCTGAACTCCTGCTCTGGTAAGGACAGCAGTTGGGTCAGGGCCCACCCTAATCACCTCTGTAAGGGTGCTGTCTCCAAACACAGCCCCATTCTGAGGTCCTGGGAGATGGAGGAGCACACTCCACCCCTGACACTCCCTGACATTGCTCCATGGCTGATGTCCACATTCTTTTGCTGCCTGTACCGCCCTTGTTTTCTGTGGGAAGTCTTGGGGGATGCTGGGGAAAGAACGTGAGAACCCAGCATGGAATGAGCGTCCCAGGATTGTTAAGGAAAGGGAGACTGGAGGGACTGCCCTTGCCTACCCCACCTTTGTCCCCGTGACTGCTCCAAGGACAGGCCCCGAGCAAAGTCTGGGAGGAGAGAGGCTGTTCAGAGCACCACCAGGGCCTTGGCGGGACCTGCCAGACCTAGGAGCTTAGCTGATTAAAATAATTATATTAACTGGCCCTCAAAGGCACGTATTTATAGCCGCGGTGGCACGTTATTAAGGATTTAATTTGGATCAGGACTCTGGGAATCTTATTTTTAGGCCCCGAGGAGAGCCTGGCAGGCAGGTGACCAGGAGGTCTCTGGTGGCTTTGTGTTCACTCTGTTGAATCAGAGGATCTCAAGGTTGGAAGAGATTCGGAAGGTCACAGCCGCCACTACTTCTACCTGCTGCTTTATCATCATGTCAGTGTCCCTCTGAGCATCCACCTGACCCCTCTTGAATGCCACCCATACCCAGGAGCCCGTTTCCACCCAAGGAGCCCCTTCTGCCAGTTGAATGAAAGTCAGGTTCTAGTGAAAAGCAAAGGCAAATTTTTCTTCCCATGCCCTCCTCCTGCTGCTCAGGGTGCTGTAGGTCCAGTGACTCTGCCATTGCCTGCCTCCTAGGGACAGCTGTCATTCTGAGTGGGGATGGAACTTTCGAAGTCATCTGGTCTTTGTTGAGGGCCTCAGAGGAAATCACCAATAGGCACCAATAGGCACCTGTGCTCAGGGCCTGGAGGAGAGAAAGGTGCAGGCTAAGTCTGGATGGAGAGGCTTTGTCCTGTGTGAAGGGTAGCACCATGCCTGGCTGAGGATCAAGGTCAGGCTGAAGCCAGGGATGTGGCGGTGGGGATGGGGTGGGGGAGTCGCCAAAGTGATGGGTGCTCCTACTGGGGAATGGGCATTCGAGCTTTGATCTGCTGGCTGAGTGCTCCGACAGTGTGGGCTTGTGTGGCAGTGTCCCCTGTTCTCAGCGGGCATAACTTCAGGTCTCCCTGAATAGATTAAGACTACATGGGATCTGCCGTGTGCTCTTGAGCAGGGGTCTTTCGGTCTTTGATCCTTGGGCTCTGCCTGCCCCCTGTTGCTTTAAGTGTGATTTGGGATGGTGCCCATGAGTACTGTGGGGTTCCAGAGTTGTCCACCGGTGTCGGAGGAGAGCAGGGAAGAAGCTGCCTCTGCGTGCATAGATGTTTTTATATTTTGGTAGTGAACAACAACAGAGCAAACGGAAATAAAGTCACTTTCAGATGTGGGAAGTCAGACTGCAGAGGTTTCAATGGACCTAGCCAAATAACCGTTCTCCTCTGCTTCCTTGTAACATTGTCTTTTTTTCTACTAAAGCGGAGAGACTAGTGTGTGTGTGTGTGTGTGTGTGGAGTGTATACATGTGTGTGTAATGTCTGTGATATGAGTGGGACCTTGTGTGGGGCGTGAAGTGTACATGTGTGTTGTGATTCAAAATATGACTGTTTAATTTAAAAATGTTAATATGGTGAAAACCACAATGGCCACTAATCACCCTCAAAGTAGTTATCCCATTGTTCTTGCCATTTTCTGCAGCAGTTCTGGACATCTTCTTTCATGAGTGTCTTTAGTTGTGCCTTTGTGGCTGCCTTGGTGTCCTGAATTGCTTCAAATGTTTCCCGTTCATGGTCAGAGCCAGAAGTTGCAGAATGCCAAGTCTGGTGCATAAGGTACCTGAGGATGTTCCTAATATTTTTACAAGCTTCCCTTTCTGTTGGATAGCACTCAACAGTACCATTCATTGCAGTTTTGATTACATCTTATAAAGATGTGAAAAGGGGCGTTGAGAACTGCTTCAGAAAGTGGCAAGATGATTGCCTAAGTGTGTTCCCAGTGTGTGTGTATGGGAGGTATTTAGAGGGAGATTACTGGCATTGTATCTTTTACTGTCATACATTTTAAAAATTTAAACATTCACCATATATTTTGATTACAGCCCTTATGATGCATATGTGATATGCAAGGAGTGTGCAGGTACGGAGTGCGTGCAGTGTCCTCGTGAGGTGTATCTATGGATAAGTCAGAGTGCTGTTGGGACAGGAGAGTCCTCTGGCCACCTCCCTCTCCTCTGCAGTGTCCTTCCCTTCCTCAGCCAGCATAGTTGTGCTTAGATTACCTCAGGGAACCAAGTAGGAGAATGCAAGTTTGGAGACAAAAACAAATCCCTGGAAATTTAGCAGCTTTTGGTGGCTCTTCTAGACCCTCTTGGTTGCTTTAGATAAGATTAGAGTCCCCAAGTTAGTCTAGAAAAGTGGCAGGTCCTGGAGACAGGCTTGAAAAATGACTCAATTATTTGTTCAGTATGATCAAGATTATAGGTGAGTGACTTCTTTCCACTCTTCATCCTGGATTGCAGCTAAAAATAAGATCCAGGGATCCAATTCTCCTCCTCCTTTTTCTTCTTCCTCTTTCTCTTCTTCTCCTTCTCTCTTCCTCCACTCTCTCCTCTCCCTCCCCCTCTCCTCCTTCTTCTCTGACTTCTTCCCCTTCTCCTCTTCCTCCTTCCTTCCAGTCTGCTTCTCCTCCTCCTCCTTCGCAGGGTACCTTCTGTGACAGCTGGCCCTGTCCCCCAACTCCCTGCCCAGACACCTCCCTGGGGGACAGAGCCTCTCAGCAGCTTTGGGTGCCCAGGATGCAGTGGGGCCTTTGGTTTCTGTTCTGGAGTGAGCTGTTCTGCTGAGCCTCTTGCCTCCTGCATCACTCTGTGAACAACTCAATGCCACAATTCTACGTGTCACCTCTTGAGTTTGTTCAACTAGAATCATTGCTGGGCCATTTGCACTAGTGCCATCTTAGTCTCCATGAGATCCTTAGTCATTGAGGCAAGCCAGTATGTTTCCCTGTCTGAGGTGCTCCCCAGAATTGGGACAGGGGACAGGGAGTTCCACCGCTTTTCCCCTGCTTCCAGTTGGTGGCCAGTAGAGATGGCGTGGGGGGGTTCCCCCTCTGTTCCAGATTCCTGCATCCCTCCACAAAAGAATTAGAGAGCAGGAACAAGAGGCTCAAGTTGGCACCTGGCATTTGTCCCCTTACTCAGGACACCTGATGGGATTAGTGGCATCTTGGCAGAATGCTCAGGTCTTCATCTGCTATTAGCTGATTGAAATCATACACACATCTGTATCCTGGATAGTTGGCCCCTTCCTACTGCCGCTGAAGAGACACCAAGGAGCTCTCAGCAGCCTCCTGGCATCTGGGGCCCTGATTTTGGCCTCAGACCCATTACAAATTGCTCCCCCTTCCCCCAGCCATCCTCAGGAAAGTGCATTAACAAATTAAAATTCCTTCCAGAGTCAGAATGGCTCTGGTTTCTGGGTTCTTGCTGACCTTAATTGTAGCGTCCATGGCGATACAAAGTTTGGTAGGAGCTGCAGTCCCGGAATTTCTTGCTCCTTGCTGAGGTGGCAGTGATGGAGTTTGAGTTTGGCTGAGCTTCTGGGGCTGTGGGGAACTTGTCTGGACCTGCAGGTGATACCTCTGAAGGCCTTGTTGGTTTTTAATGGTGTTTATGCTCCTTGTTTTATGGCCTGTCTCCAACAAGCAGCTGTTTGCAAATTCACACACTCTTGGGAACTTTTTTTTAAACACCTCCAATAAACTTGTCCTAGGTCCTAAGAAGCCTCCTCCTGTGACTGTCATATTCAGGGCACCTTTGCAAGACAGATTTCTCCCTCTTCTTTTTGGTGGGCACTAGGGATTGAACACACCACCTTGCAAGTACTCCACTACTCAGCTATTTAATTTTCCCATGAAACAAATTTCCTGACCTGAGGCAGTTCTGAAGGTGCTGCCAACAGGCTGTGCTGCCCTTGATGAATGGTGGTGCTGGCAGGGGAGTGCCAGTCTCCCACTTATCTCAAAGGGGCACCTTGAGTTTCTGCAGGCCTCGGAAGGGTGACTTCTAGTCTCCATGGACCGGGGACCTGTACTGTCTGTAGATCTTTAGGTGCATGCTAGGCAAAGGAGAATCAGGGCTTTTTCTTTCTTTCTTTCTTTTTTTATTTAAAGAGAAAAAAAAAACAGGAAAAAGGTAGAAATATTACAGAATTTCAAGAAAAGAAGATAAATAGTAAGAAATCACTAGTTGATACATTACACATTGTTCTTTTAGAAATAGTTATTCAAGTTACAAGATTAAAGCACACAAAGTGGACAATCAAGCAGTGAGAGTGCAAACAGATCTGTTCAACAATCCAACAAGAACCTAGAAATATGGTCATCAATCCCACACATCTAAACATACATGCAGCTATATCTTTTATAGTGCTTCCTATTTCCTCTTTTTTTTTTTACAATAGCAATTATATATTTTTAAAATTTTATTTAAAGAGAAGAAAAAAAGAAAAAAAACCCAAAAAAGGGTAGCAATAATACAGAATTCTAAAAGAAAGAAAGAAAAAGGAGAATGAGAAAAAGCCCCACTAAGAAATCAGTAATTTGTAAATTACGTATTGTCATCTTGGATGTAGTTGTTCAAGTTACAAAGTTAGAGGGTACATAGTAAATATTCAAACAGTCAGACTACAAACAGTTTTGCTCAAAGCTCCAACAAAGATTCAGCAATATGGTCATCTATTTTACACACTCAAACTTACACGCAGTTATATCCCTTAGAGCACTTTCTTTTCCTCTCTTTTTTACAATAGCAATTGCACATTTTGGTTTTATTACACTTGTAGTTCTTATTTACTTCTTACACTAGAGACACAATGTGATATTTATAAATATGATTCTTATTTATTTCACTAATGAGGATAGTCTCAAGTTGTCTCCATTTGCCTATGAAGGCCTCAAGATCATCCTTTTTTATAGCTGAGCAATATTCCATTGTATAAAAATGCCACATCTTTTTCATCCACTCTGCAGTTGATGGGCATCTTGGTTGTTTCCAGGATTTAGCTATCACAAATTGTGCATCTATGAAATCAGGGCTTCTTGTTGGGCCAGTGAAGGCATTGCATACATGGGATTGGCAGGTCCTGTGTGTGAGGAACAGTGGATGGGGCTAGAGGAAATATGTGCAAGTGTAGGTCTGAGAATTCAGATTCTTGGGCTTTAAGGAGCTTGGGGTCAGGGCAGGGAGGGTGTGGACCGTGAAAGGTTTGGCTTTTGTGAAGTTTACTGTTCTCTGCCTTGATAGCACCATCTTTTCTGACATAGGAGAGGAAGCCAAACCAGCACACTGAGACAGAGTTCCTTCTTAGTAGCAGAAGTGATACAGGGGAATGAAACTCCCGACCTACTACATGTCCAGTAAGAGTTCATGTTCTTTAAAATCAATCAAAGAATGAATCTTAGGAACAATAGAGCTTAAGAGCAGAAATATTTATTGAGAGAAAGAAAGCTTCTATGTGCGAGAGAGACAGAAGGGGTCCTGAGTGGGTTGCCAGGGGCTCTGTCTTTTCTAGGGGCCTTTTTAGAATGAAATCATGAGGTGAGGTGAGTCATAAGTGGAGGGGGGGGGGAAATGGGAATTTGCAAGGCAGATGAGCATGAGGTGGGACAGAACTATGGTCAACCAATAGGGTTAATTGTTAGGGTAAAATTGACCAAATCAAGGACAAATGGGGAAGTGAGTCACATAGTAAGTGAGCATTCTTACGGATCAGTGACTCTTCTTGTAGGGGGTTGGGATGGTGACTGGCTTCTCAAGGTGATCCATACCTGATCCCCAGTGTTTATGCTTAGGGTGTGGTTGCATTTGTTTTGCCTGTCTTGAGATCTGACTCACAACAAGAGATGTGTGTCTTCTCCAAGATCACAAGACATTTGGTGCTCTGTGCTGGCTTCTTCCAGGGCCTAGCCCTGTCTGACTGCCTAGAATATTTCTAACTAGCTCGGCTACCTATAACAGAAGGAATGTATATTGGGTAGGAACTTGGGTCAGGCTGCCCTTTATCAACCCTCTGCACAGAGTTTCCCCATGGGGTGAGCTAGGCGGGAGGAGTTAGAAACCCAGCAGGGTGGGCTGCGAGAAGGGTCCTCTCCAGTGGTGAGGCAAGAGATCCGGAATCAGCAAAGTTGGTTCCTTCTGAGGGCAGCAACACAGGGCTGCTGCCAACCCCACCCCATGCCTTCACTTGGTACTTCACTCTGTGCAATTCTGCATGCCAGTTTCTCCTTCCTAAAGAACACCAGGCACTTGGGGTTCACAGCCTCTGTTTAAAGTTATCACGTCATTAAAGATCTTATCTCCAAACACTCTCATTCTGAGGAAAGATAAAAACTAGGGGGTTAAAACTTCAACATTAATTTTTTTGGAGGACATACAGTCAGCCTATTAAAGGCACAGAGAGGTTAAGTAACTTATTTGCAGTCACACAGCTACAGGGTTAGGAAAAATCAGGCAATCTGACTCCAGAATCCCCCTATTTTGGCAACATAGGGGGAAAAGTAAAAAGGTAATACCAAAGCAATGCTGTGCAAATTGTAGCTTATTTAACATGTTTACATGAATTAAATAAAAGAGCTTTTGGGAAAAGAAAACATCCAAACACAATATTTGGATTTGATTGTGTTGCTCATAAGATAATTGCTTAATATGTAAACTTAATATCCATTACCAGGGTGCAGTCTGGGAAAAAGTGAAACTTGAGCCTCAGGTCGTCCATTATTCCTGTTTCAGGAGCACATTTCTCCAGGGACAGACTCAAGGTCAAAATTCCAGGCCTCTGCGAATGTAAAACTTGGCAGATGGCCTCCTTCATGCCTCCCTGGAACCTCCCTGGGGACTTGCTGCAGCTTTTGGGTTCCCAGCTGTTTGGTCTCTGTGACCACCTTGCTCTGGTCCCTCAAAAGGCTGGAAAGGTGGGATCTCATCTTGACTTTGCCAGGCAGCAAAGTTCTTTTACTGACTACGAGTAGGTCCCAGTACTTTTAAGTGTACCTGTCCTGTGGGCCAGTGAAGGTGTTGGTGTCCAAGGTGACTTTCCTGGGCTCTGCTAGTTCCAAATGTCCATGCAGCCCCAATGCTGTGACTAAGAGTTCTGCCACTGGATTTTACAGCTGAGGATTAAATTGCACTGTTTGGGACCCTGTTGGATCAACCCTGCTGCTCCCTCCCCTCCCGGTCCCTTGGGGACGTCTCATGGCCCGCTATGGCATCAGCTTAATGCTACCCAGCCAACAGCGTTGCCTTGGACATAGATTCTGTCCCGAGAACATGCAGTCAATGGACAGGTGCATCAGAATTTAGTCATTTGTTCTGCTGACAGTGCACAGGACAACTGTGACTTGGGGTGAAATCTGACACACTCGCTGAGCTGAAGCCTTTGAGAACCCTCTGGTATGTGAGGCTTTTTGGATTTTTAAAACAGATACAGATGTAAGGCCAAGAGCCATGGGAGGTGACGGTACATGTCAAATAGAGGTGGCCCTGGCTTTACACATGGTGTCCTTCCCAATCTGGCCTAGACATCACCCTAAGTTCCAGGGACAGACTGTTTTCTAGCTACATTTTCCCTGGCATAGGGTTCTAGCTTTTAAAAAAAAGATTCTTTCTTTCTTTCTTTCTTTCTTTCTTTCTTTCTTTCTTTCTTTCTTTCTTTCTTTCTTTCTTTCTCTCTTTTCTTTCCTTCTTTCTCTCTCTCCTTCCTTCCTCCCTCCCTCCCTCCTTCCCTCCGTCCCTCCCTCCCTCCCTTCCTCCCTCCCTCCTTCCCTCTCCTTCCGCTTATGTCCCGCCTCCTCCCCATTTCTTTTAAGTCCTCTGTAGGTGATTAGGTTTCATCTTTCTCCAGGTTTTCAAGTCCAAAGCGATAACTTACAATCCCCATGGCCAGTTTTATTCCGTGTGGCATCCCAGGCAAGTCCCTACTTCTGCACCTGGGGATAAGAATGCAGAGAAATCTGTTGTGAAGAATTTCTTTTCTCCTATTGTTCTCCCCTCTCTGTCTGAATCTTACTATCTTACTAGAGCTAGACTCAGCCTGGCTCTTATATGATTCTTTCTGTGATTAATCAAACCATTAATGGTTGGTTATAAAATGTGGTGAACGCCTTTCTTGGAATTTGTCACAGTTTAACATATAGTATTCCTTTGGGTGCTCTGCTGTTCCCTGTCACACTCAGGGATCCTGTCTTCTTTCACGATCCCAAAGCTTAGTGTGACGTGCGGTACACAGTGGATTCTCAGCGCAAGCCTGTTAAAACAGTGAGTGGGTGAGCTCACTTGAACTTTCTGGGAGGTGTGTGGGTGGCTTTGTCATTGTTCCTGCAGAGTTGAAGGAACAGGCTGGGAGAGCTGGGTGGCATCCCCAGCAGGATGCTTGGTGTCCAGCAGGTTCTTATTGGACCTTGTACTCAGCTTAAGGGGACAACAATGACATGCGAGTCACTGTGTTGCCTATGGAAGCTGGTGTCAGGCTGGGAAGACCCAGTGAGAGAGGAGGAGCGTCATGTGGGGAGCACATGTCGGGGAGTTTGGGGTGAGGAATGAGGGCAGCCAAGTGAGGCGGGCAGAAAGGTCCATGCTGGTATGGGCAGGTGCATCCTGGGGCACCTGGGCTGCCTTTGCCTCTGCCTTTATTTTGCGACTTGCTGGCAGCTCCTCCACTCTTGCCAAGGCCATGTCCTTGCTGGACTAACCATGCCTGGCCAGCTGGGCCCTGGCCAGGAGCACTTTCTTGGGATGATCCTGTTCTCTGCTGGAATGGATTTGGTTCCCATCCAAGAACTTCATGCATATCTCCATAGACGGAGGGGCCTACCCCTCAGTCAGCACCGGGGGCACTAAACACCTGCACCACGCCATGAGCAGCACCCTCTGTGATTGTTCAGTGGAGAAACCTTGGGCCGAGGCATGGAACTAGAAATGTGGGCCGGATAGTCCAGTTTCTTGGTATCATATTTGAGGGCCGAGAGCATTCCCAGAACGACCCATTCCTGAGAGTTTGTTTTTGCTTTATAGTGGGGAAGACACCAACCCTCATTAGATACCTGGGATTTGGTAGGAGCCAACAAGGTACTTTTTGGCATTACTTGATGTTCCCCATAGCCCTTCTGAGGCTGGCACTGTTATTATCCCCATTTTTTAGTAGAGCAAGCTGAGGTTCAATGTGCTTAGTGGCTCACTCAACGTGGGCACAGGTGGTAAGTAGCAGCATCCAGATTCAAAGTCAAGGGTCTCTAATTCCAAACTCCCAATGATTTCTACATACCAAGATGACTTTTAAGACCCAAAAAAGCCAAGCAACTCCAGAGACTGGGGCTGCCCTCCCGGAGCCAGAGGGAGAGTCTGGCAAGGGTCCACCATTTGGATTAATGGACTTCAGACTGGCTGGCGACCCTGGCAGCTTTGCATTTAGCATTTAGCTGAAACCTCTTGCCTTTGGAGCCCTTCCTGTGAGGCTGAGCAGTTTGCATTAGCTCTTTGGGAAACTGAAGTGGTCCAGAGTCCTGGCTTGTGCTGCTCTGATCACCATTTGAGACTGTGTGGCCTCTAGGGAAAGCCGAAGAGGGCTCAGAACTTCACATCTAAGTTTTGAATGCATATGTATTCCACCTTGGGGGTGTGCTGGAGTCTCTTGTCTGGTTTTGGTTTAGAATTTGTGGTTCATTGTCATTTTGATTTATACACAACCACAGCTCCGTGAAAGAGACAGGTGATCAGCCCTCTCAGCCCCCCAGACCTGGGGAAATGAAGCAATGAATTTGAGGAAATGGGATGAGCAATAATTTAGAAACTTTCTATCTGAACTCTATGATGTAATTTCCTCCCCTGGAAAATTTAACTCAATTCTGTTCAACTCAGACCTCTCTCACACATGGCTTTTCCTGTCTCATCTTCACACCCATCTGGTTCTACCTTTCACTACTGACCGTGTGACCTTCACACCTAACCTCTCTGAGCATGGAAAAGCCCTGTGTTTCAAATGAGAATTCAGTCCTGATACTCACACTGCCTGCAATAAAAGGCAGGTACCTCCCTGGCCCACACGGCCTGCTAGAAAATCCAGCACCAGGCCTGGACTTTCTAGATGCAATGATCAGGCTTGCTTACCGTAACTCGGATTTGCTGATTACTTGATAGCAAAGGACTGCATTTTAAAAATATTCTTTAAGTTGAGAGGCATTAAGGATTAAAGTGCAATCTGGACGCCTTGTTCCTGACTGCAGTGTGTCCTTCAAGGATGGTCTCCTCATCTGCCTCTCTGTGCACCAGTGACTTCAAGGTACGGGGAGCAAACAGCCCAGTACAAAACAGAATCACTTCTTTGGCAAGACCTTCCTACTTTTCCAAGGGCTTAGGCTGAAAGATCTGACCTGATCCTCCCAGAGCCCATAGGAGAGAAACAGGGTTCACCCATCCCCTGGCCCAGATGAGGAAACAAGCACCCACAGAGGTCGTGCTTTTCTTGAAAGTCACCCAGCAACTGGATGGCAAAGATTGGACCAGATCTTAGGGATTTTGACTCCTGATCCTGCACTTCTCAAACTTGGATCTGCATGAGAATCTCTCAAGGCTTTTACAAAGATGCAGATGGAGGAGGGTAAGATGGGCTTTCGACTTTGGATTTCTGACAGAGGGCTGGTGGTGTCAAGTGCTGTTGGTCTGGGCACCTCACCTGGGGCTGCTGGGGCCTCTGCATGGCTTTGCAGTGACCTAAGAGGGAACAGCCCTTTGTCTGGTTTGAAACTTATCTCAGCTGCCTTTACTGATTTGCATGTCACACACTGTTTCCTTTGCAGAATTTTCCTTCTTTTCTGCCCCTGAGAACTGCACTGTCCCTCTTGCCTTCCCAGTCAGTCTTTTCTGGCTGCATCCTGCTCAGCCTTCATACTGCACCTCCCAGATAGCTTTGGAGAGGCCTGGGCCTGCTGCTCTGGGCTCCTGCTCCATGGAGATCCAAGGGCCTGAGTTAGGTGTCTCTCAGAGCAGCCAGCCACCCAGTGCTAACCTAGTTTGTATTTTTAGAGTGCGCTCCGACTGTTTAACTGCTCACTGGGGAGGTGCCGCCTCAGAATCTTCTTCCCCAGGCCTTTTCGGATGTCCCCTCCAGTCCCATCTTCCATGAGGCCAGAGTCCTTTTTCCTGGACAGTGTATCCTTAGTGTGCAAGATGGAGAGGTGACTTAGCCTATTTTGTAGCTTTAGGGAAAACCGAGGCCTGGAGGAGGTGCCAGGTCAGGCCTGGGTAGTGCAGTGTGATAAGGCCAAGCTCTCTTACCCTTGTGGGCTGGGACAGGTCAAGAATAAGGGGAAGTGGCTCTTACACCACACAGGGCTGGGGGCTCTGAGCTCTGCTTGGCAGGGTGGGGGTCTGCAAGAGAGCCAGGCAGGGCTAGGGTCCATGTCACCTCCAGGTAGGAGGGAGCTCCTGCTGTGGTTTTTATGTATCAAGTTCTGTCAGGAAACATACACTAGAAACCCACATTCTTTTGGCCACTGTGGCCGGAAACTTCTGCCATGCCCTCTCAAGCCCAGGGATATCTTCTTGTTCCTGCCACAGGCAAGTAGCCAAATGACTTGGTTTGAGTTTCATCACCCCAGTCGTCCCACCTCTGGCAGGAGTGTTAATGAGCTACACTCTGCCAAGAGGCCACAAGAGGCCGAGGACGGAGAAGGCTGTCTGGTGTACGGGGGCGGGGTCACTGTGAGTGTGTCCTGCCCAGGGCCTGAGGGCCAGGAAGGGACCACTCCGCTGATCAGCCTGGAGCTTTAGGTATGTTCATGGCACTGGGTGGCATGCCCTGCATGAGAAGGGCTCCAGGGAATGGCCAGGATACGGTTCCTTTCTCAGAGGCCTTAGACATCTTTCTGGAAAAGCACGCTGTGTCCACCTGGAAGGGAAAAATCAAGTGTCGGGCAGTGTGTGAATGAGTGTCTGCATGAAAGAGTGCGTGTCTGTGTGTGCTCATCCGCGTGTGTGTGGGTACCGTGCTTCTCTGAAAATAAGACCTAACTGGAAAATCATTAGCCTCTCCCTGCTCACCTGTCATCTCTGTTCACTTGCTCAGTGGCTACCCTGGAAGGCAGGGAAGTAAAGGCAAAGTAGAGGCTGATTGGGACTGGTATTTTTGATCCCTAGTTTTCAAGGCTGACTATTATCTAGCTGGGTCTCATTTTCAGGGAAAGAAGGTAGGTTAGTGTGCTGTCTGTAAGAGTGTGGGTATATAGAGGTATGTGTGTGAGCAGGTGTGTGTTCACATGTCCTCTGTGTATATGTGTGTATCCGTATGTCTGTGAGTACACGTCTATGTTTATGTGACAGTGTGTTCATGTGTTTCTTTGTGCAGGTATGTGTTTATGTGTGTGCCTGTCTGTGGGTGTGTTGTGCACATATGTGTTTATGCGTCTGCATAGGCATTTGTCTGTGTTTTTTTGTGTACATGTGTAAATGTGTGTGTCAGTGTATGTATCTTGTATCTGTGTTTGTGTGTAAATGTGTGTGTCAGTGTATGTATCTTGTATCTGTGTTTGTGTGTGTGTCTATGTGAGTGTGCTATTTATGTCTGTGCATGCATGTATCTGCTGTGTGCATGTGTTTAAGTGTGTCTTTGTGCACACAGTGTGTACACATGCCTGTGTGAGTGTGCAGTGGCAGAGTACTTTGGGCTGAGACTCTGTGAAGCCTCCTTCTTGGTAGATTGCAGCCCAACTCTGTAGGCTGCTCTGGGCTCTGTCCTTGATAACTTGGGGAGGGGACAGGGCAGGTCACATTCCCTGTTGCTGTTTGAGTCGACCCCATGTGTGTGCTCTCCACACAGAAGATACTAGATAGGACTCATTTGGGAAGGGAGAGGAAGCAAAAGCAAACAGGCTTGACTCAGCCTCACTCAGCGCACACCTAGTCCACACCAGACGCACCAGATGCAGGCTCAGAAATGAGCCAGGTCTGTTTGGGAATGGGGCAGCGGAAGTGCTGTCCCGGAGCGGTGCCTGCAGATGCATCAGGGTCCAGCCTATGCTTAGGGGCGGGCAGCCTTGACAATGCACAAATGGTTGGCAGTGGAGCTTCTACTGCTGAGTAAACTGTGCCCCACCCCCATATGGAAGCTTAGTTAAATCTAAAACCACACTGATTTGAGAGTCAGGATACCAACTCTGCCTTCCCTGTCTGACCTCTAGGGCTTTGCTTCCTACATGTGCACTGAACATATTGGACCATCTTTTCACTGCCCGGTAGCCTTCAGATTCAATGATGGAACAAGTTGCAAATGACAGACTGGAAAAACATAATACAAGTGCCTGTATAGCACTATGGGATGCAGCTGCAGACAGAGGGGGTCTGGAGCTTCACTGTGAAGGACATCTGGAGGGTGAGACAGAGTGAATAAGGCACAAAAGAACTCAGGGAGTTGGAGAGCAGAGAATGCTTATTCAGTTAACATACATTCTATAACACTCACTAAAGAGGAGGCATCATCCCGACGTAGAGGTTAGCAAACTACAGCTTGCAGGGCAAATCTGAGTCACTGCTTGATTTCATAAATAAAGTTTTATTGAGACATTCATGCTTATTATTTTACCCATTGCCTATGAATGCTTTAGCACTAGGGAAGAATTGAGATGCTATCACAGAGACTACATAGCCTGCAATGCCTAAAATATTTACTCCTCAGATCTTTACCAAGAAAACTTGTCTTCCCTGCTCTAAGACAAGCATGGACTCACTCAATCCCTGTAACAACTCCACTGGGAAGGTATTGGCATTGTGTGTACAGAGGCGGAAGCTCGGGCTCAGAAATATCAGATAATGAGCTGTCAGAATGGTTGGGCTCGAAGGTGCTTTGCCAAGAGCAATGGGTTGTGTGCAGAGGGTGCTGGTGGCTGTAGCAGGTGCTGTGAGCATCCCACCCATGTTCCTGTGCTCCCCATTCCTGTGCCAGCCCACCTGCTCCCATGTCAGTACCCCCCCACACCAGTGGGAGCTAAACTGGCTGGAGGGCCCAGTGTGGGCACCCCAGGAGTAGCCTTCTCTGGGTGTATGAGTGCTCTGTGTCCCTCTCCATGGATGGCACTGGTCAGAGGCAAGTCTTACACTAGTGCTTCCTACAGAACTTTCTATGATGATGGATGTGTGCTGTGCTGTACGGTGCCAACAGGCACATGGAGCTATCAAGCTCTAGAAATGAGTCTGAGGAACTGAATTGTTGATAATTTAAATGTTGCCGGGCAGGTGTGGCTGGTGCCTGGCACATTGGTCAGGGAAGTTCTGAAGTGACTTCCAGAGATTTCTGGTGAGGTTAAGCCTCCGCCATCTGTAGGGCTGTCCCAACCATTAACAATCCTTGTATTGTATTTCTCACAAATGCCCTATTGGTTCCTCCTGAGAATTTCTATCCAAGCCATTCATTCAAGCCATATAACATTTCCATTTTCGAGGTCAAAAATGGTTGAGTGTCAGCACTGTGGTATGATTTGGCTAGCACTGGTATCTCCACCTTGCATCTTCATCTTCAGATGAAGGTGTTGAGCATTGTGTTTGTGTGTGAAAGCTGTGGCAGGGGACAGTAGCCCTTCCCCACCCAACTGGGGTTACAATCCCAGCTCTGCCTCTGAGTGGCTTTGTGACCTCTGCCTTTGCATAGGGTTTACTGGTGTGGGCCCTAGAATTGGAACTGGAGGAAAATTCACCTGGACCAACAGGTGATCTGAGAGAGGGGAAAGGGAGCACTGCTTGGGGGCTGCACAATTCTTTATTCAGTACAAAAAGGCAGCAGTTTATGGGTGCTGTGATTACCAGCCTTGCATCTTTAGGGTTTTCCCTGGAATGGCACCAAGTGGGATGGGGGTGCTGCAGTGCAAGCTTCCTGATTTTCCTATGGGTTTGTTTCTTCCACCCAGATCAGCCTTTCCCAGAAGCTCAGAGGCCCAGGATGCTTGAGCTAGAAGGGAGTCTGGCATTAGACCACCTCGGGAATCAAATCCCGGCCTGAGAAGTTCCTTAGGAGGAGAGCTTACGGAGAGCTGGCTATAAAGATGCTGGCCAGCTCTAAAGCTGTTGCGAGGGACCAAAAACTAGGAGGAAATGGAGAGATAACCCAGGAAGCTGCTCCCTTTGCTTGGGCTGGAGGGAGAAGGGCTCACTAGTTTCTTAGAGCCAGGATCCAGCTGTCCCTGTCAGATGCTAGGCCTTCAGAAGGCGGATGGCCCAGGTGGGGCTACAGAGGGAAGGACTCTTGGGAGCCCAGCAAACCCAAGGTGAGAGAACCACCAAGAAGACACCACCCAGTGCTCACAGGCAGGGAAAAATACCCTGGTTTCCCCCTCCTTTGACCTGCAAAGTTTCTGCCTGCTCCCCTATTGGCTAGACCTACCCAGAAGGCAAGGGAACCTGGGAGGTGTAGTCCTGGAAAGGGATGAGGACTGAGTCAGTGAGCAAGCAGGCAGCTGACCAGCAAGGCCGGCTAAGGGCGCCTCTAAGTGATGAGCTGCCATTGAGGGCCAGCGGATGAGCTTCAGGCTGTCCTGCCTCTCTAGAAAATGCTGGCATATTTGTCTCTATGTTTGCACATGCATTTCTCTAGAGAGATCTGCTTCTGTCTTAGATTGTCAGCTTGGTTGTGCTATCCAAAGACTCAGCATAATTAATAATACATCCACCCTGACTTACAGATGGGAAATCCCAAGGTACAGAGAAACTCTCACAGCAAGAATGTCTGCATGCTTGGGCTGTGGTCCTTTCTGCTGGCTGCCTGTTGTCCTTCAGCTGTCCGGCTGAGGGAGCCTGTTAGGAGAGGGCCTACTCTGTTGTCTTCTTCTCTCCCTGAGCCTTCCCTTCCTCCCTCCAGCCAGCTTCTCTACCTGCACCACATAGTGCTCCACGCGGGCAGTGAGGGCGCTGGAAGCTGAAGCCAGCTCTCCTCCTTTTAGGGCTTCGCTTTCTGAACGGTTAACTTGCCAGGTGTTTTGTTCATTGCTGAAAGTGCAGTGTTGATAAAGATAGACAGTGTTCATTCCCAAGAGTCAGCTGTTACAAATTGTGCTGCAATAAGCATGGGAACACATACATCTCTGTGACATGACATTTTCAGTTCTTCTGGGAAAATACCCAGGAAGGGTATAACTGGACTGAATGGTGGCCCCAATCCCAGTCTTTTGGGGAATCTCCACACTGACCTCCACAGTGGCCGCACCAGTCCATACTCCCGCCAACAGTGGAGAATTGTATTTGTAATAGCTAAATATTGGAAACAACCAAAATGCCCATCAACTGCAGAATCGGTGAAAAAGGTGGTATTTTGATACAATGGAATATTATTCTGCTATAAAAAGAATGATCTTTAGGTTTTTATAGGCAAATGGAGGCAACTTGAGAATATCCTCATAAGTGAAAGGAGTCAGACTCACATTTGTAAATATCGCATTGTCTCTCTAGTGTAAAAAATAAAGAATAATAAAAAAAAACTGAAAGTAATAAGATCCAAAATGTACAATACATATAGTAATAGTGAAAGGGAAAGAAAGTGTTCAAAAGGAAAGAAAAACTTGTAGGTATCCACATATAACTGTATGCACTTTTTTTTTTTGTCTTTTTGAGACAGGGTTTCACCATGCAGTTCGGGCTGGCCTTGAGTTTATTTTGTAGCCCAGGCTGGTCTTGAACTCGCAGCAATCCTTCTGCCTCAGCCTCCCAAGTCCTGGGATTACAGGCGTGAGCCACCACACCCAGCTTGTATGCACATTTAAGTGTGCAAGATAGATAACATAACATGAATTCTCTGTTAGTTCATCAAAAAGAATAGTTTGTGCTGTCATTGTTTGTCTGTTCATTTTTTATGCTTAGGTTTTGTAACTTGAACAACTACTTCTGAGAACAATATGTAATAGATTAACTAGTGTTGATTTGCTTTTTTTGTAATTCTGTATTATTTCTACCCTTTTTTCTGTTCTGCTTTTTAAAAATAAAAAAAGAAAAGAAAAAAATGTGTTAAAAAAAAAACCCGTTCTGCTGTCATAGAGATGTAGAAGACTCAGAAAATAAACCAGGGAACAAATGCATGAAAGAGGCAATCTCTGATTGTCATCAGTCTCAGGCAGGTAATGGAACAGGTGATGGGGGAGAGTACTGATGGTGGCATATAGGGTGACTTGTAATGAGGAAGTTTTCTACCAGGAATGACCTGGGAGTTGTGGGGGAATGAGAAGAAGATGGCATTTTTAGATCTTGAGGAAAAAGTATACTGTTGGGGAGCAGTCGCCTATGCAAAGGCCCTGGGGTGAGATTGAGGAGAGACATGGGCCTATGTGGCTAAAGCCAGATGGAGCTCCTGCCTTCCAGATTTTGGCTCTTCTGACTGTCCCTGCCCTCATACACACTCTTCTTGTTTCAGTGGGTGAGTGGGTGGCAGAGACGCCGTCCTCAGTCGCACTCCGTGATCTAGCAGGTGACTGACAGGAGGCTAGAAGCTGGCTTCCTGCCTCCCAAAGCCATGACTGAATTTTTGCAGTGTCCCTGAGATGCCAGGAAGACAGCAGATTGTTTCTGTTCAGTCCATCAGCCACACAAAAGCCCTGAGATCAAAGAGCACGGGCTTAATTTATTTTGTTTATTTTGCAGAGGAAATAGCACTTCCTTGGACTGAAAGCTCTGAAGACTAAAAGCTGAATGGAGAGGGGGAGCGTGGATTAAATGAATGGGCTGCCCGGCTCTGACCCAGTTTCTATCCTGTGCAGCAGCAGTGGGGGAGGGAATTGCATTCTGGCTGCCTCTGCTCAGCCCAGGGGCAGGCACTTTCCCAGCTGCCCTTCTGTGGGGACAGCCTTCTGCACAAGTCTGGCTTGATAGACGTGTCCTTGAAGGTGACTCAGAAGGACGGTGGATGGGCACGGCGGGTGGTGGCCTCGTGCCCTGCCTGAGATCCCTTGGGCTTGCCTGATGCTACCCTGCCACCTTGCACAGTGGGAACAGGTGCAGAGTCAGAGGAAACCCACCTGAACTGTGTTAGGAAATCATCAGATGTGAATGAGTTGGAGCGAAGAAATGGCTGCGCCTCAGACTGGAAAGAAGCATTCAAGAAGTGAGGGGGTACAGAAGTGGCTGGGAACAGGCTGGGTAGAGAGGGCCGCTTGCTCCCACCCATCTGAGTCCAGGTCGGTGTTGTGATTGTGGTGAACAAGTCTTGGTCCTAGGGATCTTGGATTCAGGTTTCCAGTCCACCTCTCCTTAGGTGTGTGACCTCAAGCTGGTCACTCAGTGTCTTCTAGAGACTTTCTCACCTGTAACATAGGGGTCGTGACAGCTGTTGAAAGGCTGTTTCTCCTGCCTTTCAAGGTTGGTGTGAGGTTCCAAAGGGATTCCAGGTTTGAAAGTGCTGCCCTTCATGTCATAGGTACTTCATAGACATTTCTTTGCCTAGATGGAAGAATGCATGATTAAACAGAAGAGAGCAAGCCTGGTATATTATCCCAGCACTTTATGGCTAGGAGAACTGAGGGTTACCGTGGCAACGGCAGGGAGGAAGTTACGGCAGAGTGCGCAAGGTGACTATGGGATCCCTGTGGCTTGGCCAGCTCTCAGGTGCCCTCCCTGCAGGAAGATCAAGGGACAGACGAATGGTAGTTGACTCTGTTTACCTAGGTAGGTGACTGAAAAGCACAACTTTGGAGTTGTATGGGTCCATTTAAGGGTTTTTCCCTCTGTATCCTTGCTTTGGACAGCAGTTCTTCTGAACACCTTAAAAGGGAACAGAGCCCAAGAGTGAAGCAAAGGCCTTCACCATGCCATTGTGCGTGTATTCTACTCATTAAAGACTTATCGCTGCTCCACAAATGAGGGAGGGAAGGCAAATGCCTGAATAACAGAGAACACAGTCATATTTATTGATCATTAATGAATTCCGATTTTAATAGGATCTCATGAAGGAAGAACACAGGGCCATCTAAAGGAGCAGCAGAGCAAAAGATGTGCAGGGAGGTTGAAATAATCAGCTCAAAGTAGTGGAGAGTGCTGCAGATAAGCACAGACCTTTGTGAAATTGTAGAGGCCGAGTTGCAAGATAGGTAAGATTGTGTGGAACAGCTGATGCTGTTAGCAAACAGAAACAAAATGGACAGTGGGGAGTACTGGCTTTTCCTTCTCCCCCTGTGAGGTCCACTTAGAATGAGAAGGAAGAGCACAGCTCTTGCAGGGATCTGGAGAAACCCTTAAGGACGTGTTTCCAGGGCTAGGCGGGCTTTGTGACAGGGTTTTAGAATGTGCTGTAGATATGACTGCAGAATGGGTGAGTCTTTGATTTATCATTTCATTGCGAGTTGAGTTTTCCAGCTTCTTTGAATGCCTAGTAATTTTTGGTTTATCACTTCTTGGCCTTTTGGCTGAGATCAAGTGTAGTAATTTTTGATTGCATGCCAGGCATTCACATTTACTTTGTTGGGTACTGGATATTTTAGTACTCCTATAAATATTCTTGACTTTTTTTTCTGGGGTATGTTTAAGTTACATAGCAACTGTTTGATCCTCTGGGGTCTTGTTTTAAAGTTTTATTAGGTAGCACTAGAGCTGCTTTAATTTAGGGCTTCTTCCCATGATAGAAACAATTAGTAGTATTTTGAGTACTTTACTTTGTGCCTTGCAATTTTGAGGGTTCTGCTCTGGCTCATGGGAACATGATCTGTGTGTGTGCTGATAATACTGACTGCTGCTGATCTCTCCCCTTTCTGGGGTCTGCTCTTGGCTTCCTTGGCCTCACTGGAGCCCTACCTTCTCCTCAACTCAGCAGTGAAGGAACTGGGACCCCTGCACTGTGCTGTGTCCAGGACACTGTCTGTGACACAAAGTGAGGGCAGCAGCTCAGGGATTGGCGTCTTGCCCTGACGGAATCCCAGTGACTCAGAACTCTTGGTAAAAATGTATTGTTTGATTTCTTGTTGTTGTTGTTGCTCCGAGTGGGATGGCAGGTCTCTTCCCTGCGATTTCCTTTGGAGAGTCTTTGTAGAGTAGGGCAAGATGTTTTGACCCCTAGTGTTTTGGAAATTCTTATGTTTGCTAAACTTTCTTAGTGGGCAGTAAGAAGGTAGATTCTAGGGTCTCTATTCTAATGACCTTATGGGTTGTCTGTGGTCTTGTTTGGATGATGAGGCTGTGCACTTGTGAGTCATTAGCAAGGCAAGTGCTGGTCCAGGGAAGCTGGACTCACTAGGCACTATGGGACCACCAGGGTCATCCTGTAGGGTTTCCGAAGTGCATGATAGTAGGTTTTGACAACACATCAGCTTTGCATTTCTCCTTACAGCCACGCTATTCTATAGTTGCTACCATCCTGATTCTACAGGTGGGATCATTGAACTTTCCCAAATCTAGGATTTGGATTCACATCTGTCCACAGCATCCAGCATCTCATTTAGGGAGGACCTAAGAACTGGAACTTAAACCTGAGCCAAGAAACCAAAAGCAGTGGATCAGATGCAAGATAAAAATCCATTTCTGTATTTGAGTGAGATTAGAAAACATCACATTGGCAGAAGTAGATGGAGATGAAATACTTATTTCTGGAAGAGGCTTCATTGTTAGAAGAGAATTTAAGTATTATTTAGTCCCCAGGTTACAGCTGTGGTTATTGGAAGCCAAATAGTAGCTATCATGGTGGTGTCATATTGAAGGGAGGATTTTTCCATATTGAGATTTTCCCTTAATGGTTCCAACCCCCCGGTGTATGAAGGAACTTTTCCTCATGCACTTCTAAAATGTATAATTATCCCAGTAGCTCGATGCAGCCTTGTTGATTATAAATAGATCATCACCTCGCCTCCTCATCACCATCAATATGTCTTTCATGCTCCATTAAATGAACCCACTTACTTCATTTTCTAATAAACTTTTGCAGAAGTTAATCTCCCAAAAATATCTAGAAAGATCCATATTTTGTTTCCTGGGCTTCCCACCTGAATCTCCTCCAGTGAGCATAACTTTGTGGCATCATCCTGCCCAATCTAGGGACCCCTGAGGAATGAAGTGTGTAACCCCAAGGCATGCATCGAGGGTCTGGACTGTGTGGTAGTGGTGCAGGCAAAGAGAAGCCCTAAGTCTGCTGGGCAGATGGTGGTGTAGGAAAGGAAAGGTCTTGATGAATTTGGTTAAAAAGTCTTTGGTATCTTGGAATGCTGGCTTATTTCCAAGGCAGCCAAGATTATTAAGCAAATATAGGACAAACAGAAGATTTGATTTTCACTGCTATCAGGAAAGTTGGGCAGTGGTTGGGGTAGGGTGTTTAATCAGATCCTGGGGTGTTCTATAGGAAAATAATTGTTAGGTTTTATTTCCTGGGGTGAAAGACTTATACATTTCAAATGTATTCTGTGATGATCTACAAACTTGTTTCCTACAGGTTTGTAATTGAGCTGTGTGTCCTTAGCAAAACAAAAACAAAAACAAACCTATCTAGGCACATAGGTCTCTGGAAATGTAAGTGCCCTGACATGGCTGTGGCTGTGGCCTTGTCCCCTGGCTGAGCAGGAGGGGCAGTTACTAGAACAGGTGGCCCATATGCTGTATCAGCTGCCTGGGCAGGTACATACCTGGGCACTCGCGTTGCTGGGGACTCACACACCTGGCCTATATTTGAATCAACTCAGACTTCAAACTCCATTCTTGTGCCACCTTTTTTGGAAGCTGTTCTTGTGGCTCAGCTGAAGCAGAGCTTCCCTCCTCTAATATCAGTTTCTTATCTGTATGCCTGGCCTTAGGGCTCTGATCCCTCCTCCCTGGGGTTTGAAGTAGCTGTGTGCCTTCCTACCTCTTCATCTACCCTCCTTGGAGAACAGAGTCCAGGCCTAGTCTTCTCTGTGACCACTGCAGTGCATTGCACACAACAGACGTGACATCTCCTTGGTGGACAGGTCACCTGCAGGGGCACAGGGGGCCTTTTTAAATCTATTCCATGTCCTCCAGCCAGTGTATTGGTCAGGGTGAAAATAAGAGAAAAATTCTTCCTTTTTAAAATTCTGGGGTGCCTGTGGGTTGGCTCCCCTTGCATTTCTGGGGTCTAGGGCTGAGAGTGTGTGGCTTCAGCTGGGATTCCAGTGAGGCCAGAAAGGGTTGGCTCTACTGCTCTGCTGGTCTTTTATAATGAACTTTATGGGGCCACTTCTGCATCCTGGCCTCATGACAGTGTGACCTTTGGGGGTGACCAAGGAAGATATCACTGGTGACACCAAAACTCAAACTCTCTAAGGTCCTTGTTGAATGACGTCCATCCCCTTCCTAGTAGAGTGTCTTATAGTTTTAAAAAGAAGCTTTTTTTTTTTGGTCTTTTTGAGACAGGATCTCACAATGCAGTTCAGGCTGGCCTTGAGCTCACTTTATAGCCCAGGCTGGTCTTGAACTCACAACAATTCTCCTGCCTCAGCCTCCCGAGTGCTGGGATTACATGCATGAGCCACCACGCCCGGTGAAAAGAAGCTTTTTATGGTCATAAAATTATTTGATTATGATGGAAAACTTGGGAAAGACAAAAATATTATGAAAAAAATCAGTGTTATCTGTTTTTCAACAAAAGACCATATTTTATTATTTTATATCACAATACCATTTATTATTATAGAGTAAAAAGTTATTCCGAAAACATGATTGGATTTTAATATGTATACAGTGTTAAAATACAGTGGTCTTTTTTACGAACCAAGGCAAAATGTTATAAGCAAATACTTTTTAGAGGTATAAAATGAAAAATAAGTTTTCTATTCTCCTTCCCAATCTTAATCCCTGAAACTTCTCTCTACCCTTTGTAAATTCTTTTCTATTCTCCCAGGGTGGTGGGAATGTGTATAGGAGCATTTTTATGTGGAATACTTAGTTTACTTATTCCTGTTTTCTTTTGCAGTGCCAGTGCCTGGCAGATGCTAGGCGAATGCTCCACCACTGAGCCACATCCCAGCTCTTACTAGTTGCTTTTTAAACTGGAAACATGCAGCAAACATTTCCCCCTCTTGCTACTATTTCAAAAATGTTTTTAATGGCAGCATCACCATCCATCACGAGGGTGGACAGTCTTCCCTGTTGTTGGACACTGAGTTTCTTTCCAGTTTGTCATTAAAAGTACTGCTTTACACATATTTTCGTCCTCCTCTACTTACTTTTTCAAGATGTGTTTCCAGATATGGTCAAATTAGAATCATGTTTTGGAGTGTAGAATAGGGCCATTTCTCTTGCCCCTAAATTCTGTTTGCTGTTTTGAAACTTTAAAAAGTTAGGTAGAAAGGCCTGTTCTTGCTAAAATATTAAGCATGGAAGGACATGTAGTGGAAAGTAGATGTTCTTCCCCAACCTCCATCTCTTCTCAGAAATAACCTGGCTCAGGGTCAAATCAGGAATCAAACAGACCTGAATTCAGATTCCCAGTGTGTACCTGATGGACTTTGTAATGCCGGATTAGTTACAAGTACTTTCTCACTGAGCCTCAGTTTCCTCATCTATAAAGACGGTGTGCCAACCATCACCTTGTAGGATGCTGTTAGGGTCAAATGTGTGTGCAGAGGGCCTCTCCCATGGCTGCACTGTGACAGATTAACTGATTGCAGTGCCTCTGTGTCAGTCTTCAGACTCAGGCTGAAATCCTACTAGACAGTTCCCTCATTCTGATAAACACCAGGCTTTCTCTTCAAGATGGCTTTATTAAATCGGAGCAGACAGCACACAGTGCTGTGGGCTCCCATGTGGGAGACCGAGTTCTGGCAGCCTGAGGAGCCTTGGTGCTCCATGAGTTTTAGCTTGTATTCTAGTGTGACTGTCCTGTCCTTTGAGTATCAAGATCTTGTCACTCCTTTAGGGGACAGACACATCCTGGATGAGAGATGTGTCCCAAGACACATCCTGAGAACATACTCCTGAGAACAGAGACACTAGGGAGAGGAGACACAGGCCAGAGAAGTCCTAGCTTATAGGGGCACTCATCAAGTGTCCCCTTAGAATATTAGCTGCCTCAGAATTTCTGGCATGACACCATAAACCCTGCTATTTATATTGCATGAAACTCTGTAAGCATCTTTAGTAGCACCAAGCCCTGGGATGTTTTAACAGCATCTCTAATTATAACCTTTTAAACATTTTTGGTGCAGCCGCACTGTCCTGATTAAAATGACATGGCGAGCAATGTTGTGTGTACCTAGTGACAGCAGTGTGCCTGGTGCCACTGAAGCGGACCTTCTAGGACCAAGCGATCACTTGGGGTAGTGGGGTACCAGTGAGTACAAGATTCAAAACATCCCAGGAAAGCATTTTCGGTGCAACCTTCAAGAGCCAACGTGCTTTGGGATCTCTGGGGAGCCAGAGGAAGGCGTGTTCTGGTGTCACTGGCTTCTTGTCATTTCGTCTTCTTGATCAACAGCTACTGTAAGTGTACAGGGAAGAGAGGCATGCTCTACAAGAGCTCAGCAACATGCAAAACATCATTTTGTGTATTTGCAAAAGTTGGTTCAAGCCTCATGTGTGGGAGAAACAGGGCCAGGCCAGCAGTGGCCCATGATTGATTCTGTGGAGGGGTTGGGCACAGTATACATTGGGGTCTTTCGAAATGAGTGCTAGTTTAGACTCAAAATGCTTATTGAGAATAACTATGACCCCTTCTTTGCATGGTTGGGGGTACGGGGATCTAAGTTCCAAGCTTGAAGGGGGCATTCTTCCTGAAACCACTCACCAGGCAGCCTGCCCTTGCTGGGTGAGTGTTAGAGCCTGAGGTAGTAGAGGGCTGGCCTACCTGGAAGGTGGGCCTCTTTTATTCGTTGGAAAGCTTCTACACAGAGGGATCTTCCTAGTTTGTGGCTCTCCCACTCCATTGTGATCCAAGGTGTCCTTAGCCAGGGACTTCTGGCACCAGGGTTTCTAAGAGGACAAAGAATCAGAAATTTCATCCCCTGGAGGCGGTGACTCCCGGGATCCCCCAGCTCCCTCCCAATGCCAGCCTTACCTGCCAAGTGTCTTCCGGTCTTTCGCACCTGTCCCTGTTCATTTCCTGGTGTCCTGTTTGTGCCCTTGAACCCTAGTCCATGCCGCCTCGTGACTGACAAGATCTACACCTAGAATCCCTGTAATATGTATTTGGATTTCCTCTGTGTGTCTTCAGAGACCCTGACTTGGGTGTCAGCGTGATATTTTGGGATTTGACGAAGGCACAGAGATAGAGTGACCCCATAGCCCGTTTGTGGCTGACCTCCCTTAGCCTTGAGTGATGTCCACGGTGACATCTGTGGGCAGTAATCATGTTCCTAATGTGACTGAGTTTCTTGTTATCACATATCAGCATTCCTGAAGCCGAATTGCTGGCTGCTAAATATGCCAGTTTGTACCTGAGCTGAGGCTGCCTTTTGGGTCTCTTTCTTGGTCACTCTATCTCCACTCAGAATCCTATCAGGAAACACTGAATGGCTAAAATCATAAGACCTCTACTCAAGAGTCATGGAAATATTTGACAGTAGACTTAGTTAGAAACTTTTCTTAAAGGCCCATACTGAAGCTGGTCATTCACTGATATTTTTCTATCTACAGCTCAACTATGGGTTCCTTTGAGCAATGACATAAGAATTATATATATATATATATATATATATATATATATATATATATATATATAATTTTTCACACTGTATTTGCATTGGATATGTGTGTGTGTGAGAGAGAGAGACACACAGAGAGAGGGAGAGAGAGAGAGAGCGAAGATATAGATTATTTCCTTCTGCAATCCCAGCTTGACTCAGCATGGGGCCTGCTACATCAGCTCCACATGTACCAACTTAGAGCTGCCAGATATTATTGAAGTTTGCTTTCTTAAAAGCTGAGATTCTGCCCATATTTATTTTCTCATGGCTTCCCAGAGCTTGTTCTGAGCCTAAACAAAGTTTGCTTTCTACCCTTAAATACCATAAGGGCCTCTGTGCTATTGGGATTCCAGAATTCTGGCTGACTCTGAGATAGGCCTTGGGCATCTCACCTGTGCTCAGCCAGCCTCTGTTAGGTTGCTATGGAGACCACAATTCGCAGCCTGCCATTGGCCTGGTTAGTTCTGTATGTCTTACCTCTTGAGTCCCAGTGCTGGTGACACTGTTTATTGCTCTGCTGTCCAGCAAGGGTCTTAACCATGGGTGAGAGTCAGTAACTCTGGGAGCTTGTTTTTTGCTTGCCCAGAGAGGCTGCCCAGCTTGTTGTGAATGCTAGGTAGCTCTGGGGGTGACTGCTGGGGCAAGATAGCCTCCATCTCTGCAGAGGAGTTAAGTGAGACATTGTCTGTGGCATTTTGGCCTTTTGTGGCTCACAGACCAGTGATGGGGTCATGAGTGTAATCACCATGTGGCATATTAAAGTGGCTGCAAATCATCTGACAGGTGTGGCTTCATTATTAATTCTAATCAAAGTCATTCGTTGCTATTTAAGGCTCTAGTCGGCCACCTACACCGCGTTCATCTGCTGCCTGCTGCTTTTGTGGAAGAGAGAAAAGGTCTCTTTCTCTTCCCCTCCTGCCTCCCTGCTGCTGCTTCTTGGTGGCCCTACCAGTGGGTGAACATCCCTCTACTCTCTGGTCCTGGGCTGTCATCATGGCATCATGTGGCCATGCAAACCCATTAGCTTGAAAAGAAAACATACGCCAGGAAGGAGGGTAGTCCCAGTGTTGTGGCCACCTATGTGCAGGGCAGGGCCTCTGAGCCAGACTGGTCAGAAGCAAGATGACAGAGGGTAAAGAGCAGGTGTCAGACTCTTCAGGAAGTGCAGACAGTCACACCAGACAGCTTCAAGGGCCCAGGAACCAAGGTTGAATGTGATGATGCCTGTGGCCACCAGGTTAGTCCTTCAGGGTCAGAGGGAAGAGGACAGAGAAAGCAGCCTTTCAGTGAGTGTGTGCCAATAAAAACCTCTGACAGCATACCTTCCTGAGTGCTAGCTGTGTGACACACACTCTCAGTTGGTCCTCCTAAACCACCGAAGGAGGTCAGGACACTCTTGTGCCCACTGGACAGAGAGGCAAACTGAGGTACTGAGCAATTGAGCCACATGCTCAAGGTCTTCCAACCAGTAAAACAGCAGAAGATACAGGAGGCCAAGCCAGGCTCATCTGGCTCCAAAACGGTCCTCTTTGGGACTGGGATGGTGTGGGGGGAAGGAGCTGACTCAAGAGGGGGGTACAAAAGTCCTGTTCTGGTTGATGAGGAGCCCAGGGGGCCAGGGACTATGCCCAGTGATGAAGGAATGGCAGGGGTCCAGGAAGTGAGGGGTTGGGGGTTCCCAGGTGCCAGGCTTCCTGCAGGCACTGGTTCTAGGTCTGGTAGGACCACTTCTTGGGGCAACTGCTGAAGCCTAGGAATGGGGTGGAGCTGGAGTACGGGCTGAACAGGAAGGAGATAGGAAAAGCTTTGGAGACCTGTCTGGGTCTTGGACCCATGGGCAAGGGACGCCTGAAGCAAATGGACATTGCTTCTTTTTGTTGTGTCCATGTGGTACTGAGGATCAAACCCCAGGGCCTTTGCACTGTGCTACATCTTTAGTCTTTTTTTTTATTTTTAATATTTCTGCTTTTGAGACAAGGTCTTGCCAAGTTTCTAGCTGCTCAGGCTGGGCTCAAACTTGCAGTCGTCCTGCCTCGGTCTCCTGGACTGCTGGGATTGTAGGATCTCACTAAGTCACTAGATTGCTCAGGCTGGGATCAAATTTGTAATTACCCTGCTTCTGCCTGGATTATAGATATGTGCACCGCGCCTGGCTGCAAGTGAACCTTGCGAGTCTCCTGTCTGAGCTCTAAGAACTGTAAGCAGCCCTAGCAATCACCCTTTGCGTGCGGCCGGGGAGAGGACACCCAGCAGACCTGCGTGATCCCCAAACTGCCCCAGCCTGTCACAGTTAAAGTTGGAAGGAAATGTCATGATGGAGGGGGTGGGTGAAGCCCCCACTTTCCAGTCCTGCCAAGGGGACCCTGGCTCTGTTGGGAAAACTGAAAACATCCCAACCTATTGTCTGCTGCTTCTATTTATAGCCATCAAATAATTAAGCAGATCAGGCTCCCGGGGATCCGCAGGGGCTGCCTGGCTGGTGGGCCATATGGCGAGGCTGCGGGGGTCACTGCGTGGCTAATCGGAGGAAGGGGAGAGCTGGAGAGCCTCTCACGGATGTTCATGCTTCATTTCTTCCCAGTGTGTTTTTGGTCAACAGAAAGATTAAAAATAGCATTGAAGAAAATTCTCTCTACTAGATGTGACCATGGGGGCTTCTGCATCAGATTGGCTTGCTTCTCAAATGACTGAATGTCAACTTCCAGCAGTTCTAGGAACATGACAGCTCAGGATTTCCAGTGTCCTTAGCCCTGGTTTGTCTTTCAGGTGCATTCTGACCTTAACCTCTTGCTTTCTTTTGTCAAGACCCAAGGGCTTGGTGGCCAACTTCTGTGAAGATTTAGCAGATTCTCCCCCAGCCTGTCGCCAGCAAGCATTTTGGTTATGGTTCTCCTGGACTGTCCCTCTAGTACCTCCTGGCTCCCTCCTACTGATAGAGTAATGGTCAGACTCCTTAGCCTGGCATCCCAGTTTGGTGTCATCCTACTGGCTTTCCTAAGCCACGCACTATCCCCATATGGGGTCACCCCTTAGACTTTGGATCCTGGTTGGGGAAGTCCCTCTCCTGTCATCTCCTCTTCCAGTCCTGCTCACCTTGCAAAAGCCAGGTCACGGTCCCCCTCCCTTTCTTCCTCCAAACTTATTTGCATATGTATTTTTTTAACCTCTTTACTTTTTTTTTTTTTTCATCTTTAGAGCAGTTCTGTCTGAGCACTGTCATTTGTAGTTAATCGTGTTTTCCTGGGCTGGATCCGAGTCTTATCAACATTTTAATCTTCATTTTTGTCCTGCTGCCTCACTTGACTGAGTCATCTAGAAGGGACAGGACAGGGTCACCGGCTTTGCTAGCGGGTAGTGCTGCATGGTTGCTGCCGGCACACACTCCAGACCCTGTGTTGCACCCCTGTTCTGCTGCTTACTGACTGTGTGACCTGAGGAAAGTTTTGACCTTCTCTGTGCTTCAGTTTCCTCTTCTGTGCAATGTGGGTAAAGGTGGCCCTCACCTCCAAGGGTCGCAATGTGAGCAGTAAATGCATCAGTAAGTGTGAATGGCTTCTCTGGTCTGCTGAGCTGGTTTGCAGGCTCTGTCTGTCTGTGGTATGGGCCATGGTCCCTGTGGTTTCCGGCTGCCTCTTTTCCTCCCACTCTCTTGCCTGTCCCCTCTGACAGCAGCAGCCAGTGATGACAGCCTAAAGCAGAGGGCAGACAGCAGACTGCTTCTAGGCAGTTTCTGGAAGCCTGACCCTGAGAACACACACCCATTGTTTGGTATTATCTTCAAGGTCCAATTTTTACATTAAAAAAAATTAGATGCAAGAAAAAAAAATTATAGAGGTCCTCATGGAGGTGCAGATTTCTTGCACTTCTGACCAGCAGGGGGCCAGCACTTGCTGGGCCTGGTAACATCTACTTCCCCGGCCTGGGTGTGTGATCTCCAGGCCATCCTCATCCTTGAGAGCAGTTGAGTTTTTCATCACTGGTAGAACACGCCTGTTCCTCTCAGGAAGAGGGCACTGGCTGGCCAAATGAGAGGATGGGCCTGAGGTTGTCCATGTTGTCCACAAGCATCCTGCCCTATGCCAGGCCCCCACCCCTGTGTCCATGGACACACAGAAGCCTCAATTCTGGCTCTCAGGAAGCCTTGGAGATGCATAAACTTTTAGCATCCAGACTGGGTAACAGCACCAGTGGATTCCTTGCGGTAAAAGCCAGATGCATGCATCACAAACCAAGTTCCCCTTGGTGGGTTGTTCTGAATTTTCTATCCATGAATGTTCTTAATTTATGTTTTTGGCCTAAGATTCTACCTGTTGTAAAAACTTCTATAATAAGAACGTTAAAAGATATTTAAAAAGCAATCCTAATCCTACCACCATAGCACAGCAGCTGTCTATATCTTTGATTTTTAAAAACTGCTTTGTGTCACAGAAAGGACTGTACTTTTAAATCCTGTGCCACTGGCAATATATTTTAGACAAGCTCCCATCCTCTTCCCATCCCTCCCTTTCTTGTCCTTTCAGTCTCTTCCATCTCTTCCCACCTGCTCTCCACTGGGTAATACACTCCTGTCCTACATCCTAAGTTTATCTCTCAAAAGTGGGATGCAAAGCCGGGTGCTGTGACACATGCCCACAATTCCAGCTCTCTGAGACAGAGGAGGATTGAAAGTTTGAGCCCAACCTGGGCTATTTAGTGACTTAGTGAGACCATGTGTTAAAAAAAAAAAAAGAAAGAAAAAGGTCAGGGGATACAGCTCAGTGCGAAGCCCTGGGTTCTGCCCTCAGTACTGCCGTTAAAGGGGACAGTCAGTGAGGCAGTCACCCAGTCCTGCTCAGTACCACCCAGGCCATCCTGTGGAATGGTGCTCTTGTTCTCACTGTCTGGTGAGTGGGTAAGTCCCAGATCTGGGGAGGGAAAGGAGAAGCTCAGGCATTGGGAGTAAGCTGGAATTTTGAGTTCCTGAGGCTTTCTTTTCCATGCACTCGAGGGGAACATTTTGTGAGTGTGTGTGTAATTTTGGATGATGTTTTATGTTCATGTGTGTATGCATACGCACATGCATGTACATAGAAATGATTGGAATGCTGGGATTTTAGGCACTTGAATCCCCCAGTCTCTCATACTAGCTTGCTTCACTCAGCTAATATTCTTTATATGTCTCTGACTTATAGTAATTTTTCAACTTTATAAAGTCAACCTTCCTATTATGACATCCTTCTTTTGTGTTTTCTAACTCACATAGAATACAATAATTTGATACATGTACTCAATGTGTAGTGATCACATGGGGGTAATTAGCATTTCCATCTCCTTCAGTGTGAATCAGTTCCTTGCATTGAGAATCTTCAAACTCCTCTCTTGTAGTTCTTCGTAACATAGAAATGACTGTGAACTGTAACCACCACAATGTGCAGTGCCCCTTGATTGTTACAGCATCCTTAATATTCATGTACGTTCGTCTTAGTAAGCACAGTTACTGCACTGCGTGCTGCTGAGGCATAGTTTAGTACACGATGACAAACACAGATGGCATTTCATTGTGACGGCCGTGCCACATGAATAGCCAGAAACAGCCTTTGCTTTGACTTTTGCAGTGGCTGTGTAACCTTGGGCCAGTTACTTTACTTCTCCTTTCTTTAACTCTACCAGAAGGTCTGATTAAATGAGATACTGCAGCCGATGCGCTTAGCACACAGCTGACCCCCAGCGAAGCAGAGCAGGGATTCCAGCCTCCTCCCTCCACTTCCTTTCCCCTAAGTTTCCTTTAGAGCTGGAGCACCTGCCAGGTAGTTCATAATCTGTTAATAAACATGAGTCACTCCGGGTCAGCGGGCTATAAAGGATTGCTTGTGAGAGAGCAGAATCTGCTTATTATGCAAATAGTCAACTCCAATTTAAGTTTTGCAGTTTGGCAAGCTTCCAGTTTCACCTGTTATTTCTCAGCCTGGCTGGACCTGGGATTTGGAGGAAATCTCTCCGAGTTGGGTGTCGATGTGAGAGACAGGGTCCTGGATGTGGCCTCTGAAGGCAGTTTGGCTACACTGTTAGATGGGACTTGATCCAGTTTCCCCAGCAAGACTGAGAGCCACCTAGGGTCCCCTCTATCATTCAGACCTGGTTGGTGTTATGGCTTGTGTCTAGATGTCCCCCAAAATCTTATGTGGTCATAGTTTTTTCCCCCCAGAGCTGGTTGAATCTAGAGCGTGGGATTGGTTTGTAGTGCAGTGCTGGGATTAAGGGTGCTGGGATTCAGGGTGGGTGATTGCTGGAACATCCACTGGTTGGATTGGCACTGCCCTCATCCTGGACTGTATACAATATAAGAGACAGAAGGAGCCTTGTTCTTTTTCTTTCTTGTTGCTTTTGCATCTTCCACCACCATGAACTGTTGCTTTTTGCCATGCCACCCTGTCCTGGAGCCAGTCGATTATGGACTGAAACCTGAACAAAGTGAGCTAAATAAACCTTTCCCCCTTTAACTTTCAGTGTAAGGCATTTTGTCTCAGCAACAAGAAAAGTAACTAAGACGCAAGGTCACCACTGGATTATTGTTTCCATTTTCCAAAGATCTGCCACACAAGGGTTTTTGAAGCTCTCTTTTTAAGATTCTGGGTCCTAATCTCCCATCAGAGATGAAGAATTGGGAGCTCAGTCACTGGGCAGTCCCTCTGGGCTTTCCTATCCGGTGTAATCTGAAGGCCAAGGGTGTCCTGAATCAGAAGCTGTGGATGCCTGATTCAGTCAGCAGGCCTGTGCTGTGCTACCACTATTCCTCCTGCATGCACCTGATTGACCTTGACCAGAAGGAATCAGCTGGTGTTATTACACAGTCTGGATGGCAAAATTTGTTTAGGGTTTCTGCTTTCTCCAGGTGCAAGCCCCACGCCCAGGGTGCGCCTGCTGCCTTCTAGCTTGTGTGGACAAGACCTTGACCTCTGAGTACAAGGCCAGTTGTTCTCCACATTTCTTCCAGGCCCTCGGAGTGTCTCAGGGAGGAAGTCTCTCTTCCTCTGCCGTTTTGAATGCCTCTCCCTCTCCTGCTCCTTTTTGAACAAAGGCCCAGCCTGCCTCAGGGAGTGGCATCGAGCCCGAAGTTCACCATCATTCTGTTTTGTGTTGTGATGATGTTGAAGATTGTCATTTGTTTTTTTTTTTTCCATAAGAGGTTACCAGTTTCCACCTACATCTATATTAAAAAAATTTACTGAATTGTATTTATCTATTAAAAATGTGAGTCCAGTGAAAGGAGCAGGTAAGAGTGCAGGTGCATGTAATGAGGCAGAAATTGTGATGGGGCACATGTGACCTACTGTTAAAAAGCCGAGACCCAGTCCTTCTGAAGAGTCCCAAACCCACTGACCCTGTTTCCATGTCTGAGCCACCAGTGATAAACAGCAAAGAGGGGGTGACTTCTGCTAGCTAGAAAGTTCCTTCAAAGCAGCCTTGGTACCTTTTTCTTCTCTTCTTCCTTTTTTTTTTAAGTTGTCTTTTAATGCCCAGCACAGGAACCTCAAGCAATCTTTTTTAAAATTTTATTTTAAAGAGGGAAAAACAAAACAAAACACAAGAAAAACAAGAAACAAAAGAGACAAATAGACAACAATAACAAAAAGCCCCCAAACAATAAAAGAAATCTTATTATTCGTTCATTTATTTATTCATTTATAGTGGTGGGGTTGATCTCAGGGCCTTGCACATGCCAGGCACGCGCTGTGCCACTGAGCCACACCCCATCCCTCATTATTCGTTTAGCACCTTGTTTACCACTTACACTGGGCCAGGCGTCAGTAGGCTGTGGTTGAATGTTCAATGTCTTCCTATCGAAGAATTTGTCCTGGGTTCATGGTGACTGCAGACACAAGGCACAGAGAGCCAGCCCCACTAAGGAGAGAGCTGAGCTGGCGTGGTTGGCCTCGGGGTATGCGTGGGGACAGGTGTGTTGGGAGACAGCTGTGTCTTGCACTTGATGTCTGTCTATGCTGGTGCCACCAACGCCGCCCCACTCTGTCCAGAATTAGGAGTGTCCTTGCTGTAGGCGACTTCCCTTCTGCCCTGGAGCAATGGCAAGGACACCTGTCCTGGAGCAAGCTCCCTTCCTGCAGCCCAGTTCTTCCTTGTGGGGAGAGGCTTTCTGTGTGGCTGGCCGGTGTCATGGTTGCAGAAGCAGGAGGAAGCTCAAAGACAGGTGGGGATGGTGTGTGTAAAAGTCCTGTGTGTGGGACGAGGGTGACGTGGAGGCTGTAGCATGTTAGTGACGCTGGTGAGGAGTGAAGGTTCACTGAGCTTCCTACAGCAGGGTAGAGTGCTGCCATGGGTCACTTTTCCTCTCTGGGACAAAATAATACCTGCAATTTAAAGGAGGAGAGGGTTCCTCTGGGGCATAGTTCAGAGGTTTCAGCCCATGTTATCAGGCTCAAGCACAGAAACGGCCTGGCAGGAAGGCCTGGTGCAAGAATTCTGCTTACATTCTGGTGCCAGGAAGTGGGAAGAGGAGGGAGGGACAGAGAGGGAGATGCATCCTTCCAGGTCAGACCCCTAGCGACCAGGCTGGCCTCCAAGCAGGCCTCACCGCCTCACAGCAAGTCAGTAGTCAGGCCCTTGTGATCTAAGTGTCCTCCAGAGACCCTGCCTGTGAGCACAGGAGGCTCACGGGGGACATTCTTGATATAAAGCACAGCAAAAGCATTCTGTGGTTAGAGGTGGCGCTGATACATCACAGTTATGCTTGTGGCCTGGGACCCAGCCGGGGGACCCTGGGCACACTGTGCTGCCCTCCAGTGGATGCCACTGTTTGGACCCAGTGATATTCAAATTGTATGTCAAAAACCAAAATCCCTTGTTTTTGAAAAACTAAAACAGACATCATGACCGTTGCCAGATTTCTAAGCCTACTCTTCTGGCCTTTTCACTTTGGAAATGCGAAGCACTGCTTCTTCTTCTCTCTCTCTCTCTCTCTTTTTTTTTTGTCTTTGAGACAGTGTCATGCTATGCAGTTCAGGCTGGCCTTGAGCTCACTTTGTAGCCCAGGCTGGTCTCGAACTCACAACGATCCTCCTGTCTCAGCCTCCCGAGTGCTGGGATTGCAGTCATGAGCCACCATGTCTGGCTCACTGCTTCTTGTTTGTGAGAGGATAAGAGGACCTTTCCTCATCCTGACATGGAAGTTCACACCTCCTTCCTGATCACCGCTCCACCCAGATCTTCCCCTCTCCAACTCTCCCTCCTGCCCTACCCTGTCCCTTGCCTCTCTAAGAGTCTCTGTCACAAAATACAGGATTGGACATTCTGTTTTGCCTTTTATTTGGTAATTTTAAGAAGTCAAACATTGCATATTTTTAAGAATGTTGGACCAGCTTGAAATTCACTGCATCAAAACGAGTATGGGGGACAAATGCAGGGAGGGAGGTGGGGATCTCCGAGGAGTCTGCTTTCTGTCCTGGCTCTGCCACCGCCTTTAGCATCAGGGTGCAAATGCCTCTCTCACCTGGGGACTGAGCAGAGGGATCAGTGCCATATTTGAGGGAGCCTCCTCGGTGCTGCATGCTGACCTGGTTCGGTGGTGTGACCGTGTCTCTGAAGCTCATGTTGGGACCCCTCCCAGTTCTCCTGTCACAGGACGGCTGCACTCTCATCTTATGGTAGGGAAATGGGGAGAGCAGCAGGTTTGAAACTTGCTGTGGAGAAAGTTGTTTTGGGGCTGTCTTATAGGCAAGACCAACAGTGAACAAGGGCCTTCTAGTCACAAATGCAAGACCAGGGGCAATGAAAAGGGACTGACTGAAAGTGAACAAAATGTTTGTAAGAGTTATATACAAAACCATCAATGAGTGTCAGAGAGGTGAGGACCTTTGGTATCTATCTATCCATCTAGCTAGCTAGCTAGCTAGCTAATCTATCTCGCTTATTTATGTGCAGTACTAGAGGTTGAATCCAGGACCTTCACATTGAGCTACATTCCTACACTATTTTTCAGTTTTTATTTTCAGACAGGGTCTTTCTTGTAAAGTTGTTAAATTGCCCAGGCTGGCCTCAAGCTTGCAAGTCTTCCTGCCTCAGGCTTGCAGAACTCTGGGATTAAGGGTGTGTACCACCCTGCCTGGCTCTGGTCTCTCCCTAACAGTAATCTGAAGGTGCTGGGGGTGGGGGAGGAAAGGAGAAGGTGATGTTCTTTTTTTGGTTTGTTTGTTTTTGTAGCCCAAGCTGACCTCAAACTCACGGCAGTCTTGCTGCCTCAGCCTCCCAGGTACTCACTACACCTGATTGACATACTCTTAAAAGATGTGACCTCTTGAAAGTGAAAATTCCAGTGGATATGGCTGGGCTCTGCTTTTCCTTTCCCAGCGCAGCACCGCAGACTCCCAGCTCTGTGCCTTTGCTTTCTGGGGTCCCCGACTCCAAGGCAAGCTGCAAGTCCCCTCAGTTGCTGCTGAGTTTGAGCTCCTTTGTCAGACACCCTTGCCCTGCAGCTGTCTGTGGCTGAGCCCCTGCATTTGCTTAGTGACCTGCTGGTCCCCTGTATATTCTTTGGACTTGCTGGAGCCAAAGAAAGCCAGGACAGGGCCCCCGATCCACCCAGTGGCTCAGATGCTTTCACTATTCCTGTGTTCTGCATGTTTTTGTTTGGAAAATCACCAAGGGCTGGGAGCAACCCCTGGGGGTTCTATTCTGCTCCTCAGGGCCAAAAGGGGATCCTTTTGCTCTCAGAAGCCTTGAGGTATGGTTGTATTTTTGTCCCCCTGCAAAACTGAAGAATCTCACACTGTCCAGTTTTCTTGCCCTATTATTTTTTTGATTTTGCAATCTGAGAATGGAAGGCAATCTACAGCCACACAGTGCTTGATTTGGCAACTGAGACTATGGGGAGAGTGAATGATAAGTCTCCTGATCTAGCTGGATGGAAACTGGTAACTGGATGTTCTGTCTTCAGGAGAGACCTGGAACCAGCCAATCTGAGCTTGAGATGGCCTCTTGTCTTTTGGAACCAGTACAAGTTCAGACAGAGGTAGACAATGGGTGCGTCCGAGGATAGATGCCGACCTCTTAAAATGCACCAGGCTTTGCAGCCTGGAAAGGCCAGGGTAGAATATGACCCATGAAAATGAGGAAGAGGACAGAGAGGCAAAGGGGGGGGGGCTTAGCTGTGTTATTGATGGTCTGTGAATTATAATCAAAGAACTAGGCTTTGACCTTTGTTGACTGACAGTTTATTCCTCCTGCCATACCTAATTGAAGCCCATCCTGTGCCAGCCACAGCACAAAGGTGTATTGTGTTGGTACGGAGATGACCTGGGCTTGTGGCTCCTGAGACATGTGCTTAGGTTGGCAGGCGTGGTGTACCTGAGTGGTGTTGAGTAGGTGGCGTTTCCTGGTTAGTGCCATTATGAGGTCCTCCTCACCTCTGCTCACATATAGCTGCTCACTCCGTTTATGAGCCTGGGACTATGCAAATAACTTCTTCCCCAGGTGTGATTCCCAGGTGGCTGGTGTGGGTGGTGGGGGTAGAGCCTAACTGCACCTTCTGTGACATCCAGATCACTGTGTAATAAGAGGAGGTGACCTGGAATTGGGACTGCAAGCTTCTAGACTTGGCTCTGCCACACATCTGTTAAAGGGACTTAGTAATGTAGCTTGCTTATTGCTTCAGTTCATGCGGTCAGTGAGGAAGTTGGGTGTGCACACATGCTGTCATTTATACGTGCTTATAAAAGTACTTAAATTAAAAAGAATCTATCACAGTAAGAGACACATTGCCACTAATCCCCCTGTCTTTGAATATACTTATCCCATTGTTCTTGACATTTTCTGAGGTTGTCTTGAAAGTCCTCATTCATAAGTGTCTATAGTGGCACTGGTGTGGATGCCTTGATGTCTTGAATTAATTCAAAATATTTATCTTTTGTGGTCATTTTGACTTTGGGGAAGAGCCAGAAGTTTCCAAGCCAGATCCAGTGAATAAGGTGAACCAGAACATGGCGGATTGTTTTCACCAGCCTGCCTTTTCTTTGGATGATACTCAACAGTACAGCTCACTGTATTTTTGATCACACCTCGTAAAGACACGAAGGAGGACTTCCAGGACTGTTTCAGGAAGTGGTGAGACTGATAGGTATGTTCAAGCCAAAGGGAAGTATTTTGAGGGGGGATTAATGGCAGCATGTTGTTTACACAATTTAAAACCTTTAAACGTTCACACTATGCTTTGACCACCTTGTATATACTTGATATGCATCACGTATATATGTCTATATATGACATACATAACAGTAAAACATACCCAGGTTTCTTGGCGTATCACACACACACACGCACGCAAGCGCACACACACACACACACACACACACACATATCATAAGGTATGATTACTATCTTTAAAAGACAAATAATAGAAATAAAGGCATTTTGTTTAGAAAACTTTGCAGAATTCTAGATTAATCAAGGTTATGAAAGTTCTCTTCTTACTGCAGAATTTTTCAGGGCCTTTAATATGCTAATGCAGGGAAATCAAGAAAGAGGTATAGAATGAAGTGATTCCCAATCTTAGTTCACCATGGAATACTTGTGTTCCAGTAATCTCCTTTGGGAATTGTGAGGCTGTTTCAGTGATTTTCAACTGGTGATGATTTTGCCTTCTTGGGGGCAGTTGGCAATGGCTGGAGATACTTTCCAGATGTCTCCACTGACAGCTGGAGGTGGTAGGTGGCTATTGGCATGTCATAGACAGAGGACAACTCCCAACTTGCCCAAATCATCACAGTGCTCTGGTGGAGAACCCTCAGCCTAGGGAGTTGGAAGACCTCGCCCCTCCAGCTACAGTGACTGGAGAGTTGGGTGGCTGGTGACGGGCCATCTTGGTGCCCTGGTTCGCTCTGAGTCCTCTCTGGTCCCTGAGCTGCACTGTGCTCTGGAAGGCAGGAGAGGTGAAGTTACCCCCTGCCCTTTCTTGTACCCTGTGTGCATTACACCGTAAGAGCTGCACACGGACCATCCACAGGGCGGGAAGCACGGCCCTGAGTGGCTGGCAGCGCAGGGTCTGGGGGCCAACTCAAAAGAACACAAAGTTTCTATTCCCTCCATCTCATTTTCACCCATACTGGCCAAGCTGGGAGAAGCTCACTTTGCTCTGTTGCCTGAGAAACTTGGATTTCAAAGCCCACTGCCTGCCAAGAGTGCTTCCCGCAGACAGAGCTGAGATTCCAAGAAAACTGTCTGGCTCCCTAGATTCATCATCTTCACGAGGCTTTGAAATCGCAGCTGGTCTTCAGGACTACTCAAGGTATTCCAGCCTTTGTGCCTCATCTCAACTCCTCCCTATCCCAAACACATTTTTTTCTCCAGCCTCCAAAACAGGATAGGTAATGGAAACTCCATCAGGGCTGACCCCTAGGGACCTGAAAAGGGCCAGTGGCACAGTGTGGATGCCAGGTGACACTGGAAGTGAGGTTTGGTCTTGATTGCTCAGCCTCTCACAGAAATGATTCTGCTTAGAGACAACCGCAGGAAGTCAGCCTGTACCCCCTGGAGGCTCACCCTGAGCTTCCTTCTCCAGGCTGAAGTGCTGCCATCCCTTGGGCTCCCCTATGAGAGCTCAAAGTGGAAGGTCACTCCCTGCCCACTCCTACCCTGCCAGCCCTGTGTTTGTGTTCATCACAGGGCACCTCTGTGTTTAGAAGAGCCATTCATCACTTCTGTGGAAGGCAGTGTGATTGGTCACCCCAACTCTGTACCTGCCAGTAACTTAGGGGGTGCTTTGGGGATGCCTCATTGGCAATCACCATCTGTCTTCCCATCTGTAGAAAAGGAGCTTCATCATGGATCCAGAGACATCGCATGAAATTGAATGAGTGAAATTCATGCAACAGACATTTTTAACTATAGGGCTTAAAGAGGGTTGTAGAAAACCTTGTTGTTCAAAAGGATGTTCTATGATGGATGACCTGTAGGGCAAAAGCTGAGAGCACATGTCCTTAACGGGCTCATACATTTGGGGGTGACACCCATGCACCAGGGAGGGCTGCCTTTCTTTGAAGGCTGCAGAATCTGTAACCATGGAGATGAAGAGAGAGAAGGAAGAGTGTTGTAAGGTTTTAGGCTGGTTAGGCGTAAGAGGGGCTGGCAAGGTCGCCCACCAGCTCTAACCAGCACCGACTCAGTGCCATGCACCGGGACCCAGCCCAGGGCTGTCTGTCTCAGCTCACCCTCACAGCCACGCTCTGTGCTGGATGGTACCAGTCCCCCTGCTCACCGAGACTGCTGAGGCTCAAGGGAGGCCACAACTTGCCCGAGGACACTGAGTTAGTAATGAGCAAAGGGGAATTTGAACTCAGTGCCATCAGATGCTAAAACCAAGGTCTTCACTCTATGTCCCCTATAAGTGCTGCCTGCTGAGTCCCAGCCTGTACTGACCTCTTCTGCCTTGTGGCTCAGCCAGGTTCTTGGGCGGGATCTGAGCGGTCACCCAGGCCAGCACAGTGTCATGGTGCCACACAAGTTCTTTGAGAACTCTTGCCTTTGGGAAGGACTGCAGGGCCCAGCCCTCAGAAATCAATTGAGCTCTTTGTTGGAGCTCAAGTTTCCTAAGAAAAATTTTCCAAACTCTGGCTTCTGCCCCATAAGTGTATTATGAAATCAGTTTAGCAGATTTAATTCCATATTAAAGACAAATAAAAGATGCCCAAGTACATCTTCATAACAGAACTAGGTATTGGTTTAGGAATCCCACATTGAAATCACTTCAGAGTAGATGTATATAGGTTATGATGTAAAACATTCCTTTTTGTTTGTTGTTATTTGATACATAATAATTTTACATGTTTATGAAGTACAGTGTGATACACATTCGATTCATATATACATTGTATAATAATCCAATCAGGGTAATTAGCATATTCACCACCTCATACATTTATCATCTTTGTGGTAAGAACATTAAAAATCTCTTCTAGCTACGCTGAAATATTCAGTGCAATGTTGTTAACAATAGCCACGCTAGTATGCAACAGAAAACAAATTATTCCTCCTGTCCAACTGCAACTTTATACCCATTTAACAGTCTCGGGGCTCTGGCAACCATTCCTCTACTCTACTTCTATGAGATCAGCTTCTTTGTTTCTAAGAAGGCGGGAGATCAGGTGGTATTTGTCTCACCATGCCTGGCTTATTTTACTTGCTGTCTTCCCTTTCCATCCATGTTGTCACAAATGCCAGCATTTCCTTCTTCTTCTTCTTTTTTTTTTAAATGGCCAAATAGTATTTGACTGTGTATAGAGACCACATTTTCTTGATCCGTTCATCCTTTGACAGACAGATCTCCTATCTTGGTGAAGGTGACGTTTGTTTCTTCTTTGGGCCAAGGTCGTGGATCTGAAAACACAGCCTCAGGGGAAGCCAAGCTTGCAGATTTTACTCTGCAGGTCTGGGCTAGGATCCGCATTAGAGAAAGGATCAGGCTTAGTAGTTCTTGGGGGTCTCTGGATGAGGGTTGGTTGGGGGCCTGCTCTGAACTGATTTCCAGAGGAAATTTCTGCCAGACTGCTTGCCTTTTCCTTCCCAGTTAGAGACCAGCTCTGCTCAACAAGACCAGAGGCTATTACTGCCAACGTCTACCAGAATAACTGGTACCTGGGGTTGCACAACATGAATACCAGAGCCTGGCAGTGGATCCCAGCCCAGTCGTGGACAGCTCTGCAACATGGGGCAGTTCGTGTGGACTCCTGGTGTCTCAGTGTCCTCATCTGTAAACTGGGCACAAAAATAGTATACATTGCATACTTGAGGTTGCCTTGAGGATTAGTGATAACACTGCATGGCGTGCTTAGAGCAGTGCCTAGTAGGCGGCCACCAGGCACCTCTGTGTGTTATATAAAAACATAAGTCATGCAAGCCTTATTTGAGTGCCCAAAAAAAAGTTTTTCCTAGGCAAGACTTGAGGCAGGTGTTGGAAGATTACTCCATTTGATAGCCTCCTTGTTATCATGAATAAATCCTCTTTTTCTAGGTCATAAATATGTTTTGCACACTGTGTTGTGTCTCCCAAGTATGTCCCACGATCCAGTGAAGTGGGACTCCTTCTACCCATTTTACAGATGGGAAAATAAGTGTTTGAAGAGAGGCCAGACTGTGCCAAGGTTGGCTGGCTCTGAAGTCTGTGCTGTTGAATCAGCAACTCAGTCTGCCTTTGACCTGGTACATTGCTTCCTTCAGAGATGTGGCTGATTTTCTTTTCCTGGTTCTGGGTGAGGAAGGGCACTGTCCTCCCTGCTGGGCAGAGGGAACTGCAGAGTGCTCCAAGCTCTCCCTGAAGGGTAACTCAGATGTCATGGAGACCTGGTTTGCTGATGGCCCCAGACAATCTTATCTGCAGGTCAGCAGCCTGCACTTCACTCTTCTCTGAGCCTCACAGCCAAGGCTTTGTCTTGAGATGTACACAGGACTGACACGCAGAGGTACGCTGTCCCAGCCTGGAGGCTCCTCCCTGAGCAGGACGCAGGGCTCCACAGAGACCCATGCATCTTTAAACGCCCTCCTGCCTTGGTGGAAGGACCTCAGAAAATGCCAGAATCATCAGGACTCTGAGTCATCCAGATCCACACCCGGGAGCGAGGCTCTCAGCTCCGTTTTCACCAGGAGAAGTCCAGCCACCCAGGCCACTGCTCACACTGCTGTGCCCAGGGACCCCAGGGCCCATGCTGCCGGGTGTGGTTGCACTAATCAGCAGTTGACCAGTGGGAATAAATGAGGACAACGATAGTCCAGGCCTTGGCCTAGCATGGTCAGACTTCACCTGAGCCCACCTGTGGTCCCATCTCTCCCAGTGAGGCCCCTTGGGAGGGGGACACGTGCTCAGGAGCCTCAATCTGGATGCTGTATGAACCCAGAGGGGGCTTTTAGGGGAACCATTGTGGTCGGCAAAAGCTTCCTGCTAAAGAGAAAGCTCAGGTGAGAGTATTTGAGATGTGGAATGACTTAGAGTGGTAGGTCTGGGTGGTGTGTTCACATGTAGCTTTCAGCTGATCAATTACTGTCCAGTCAGCTCTTACCTCATTCATTCATTCATTCATTCATTCATTCACTCAGTCAGTCAGTCATGAGATACCTATTATGTTCCCTCTCTGGCCGAGGCCCAAAGCCAGGCCCTGTGTAGACAGTAATGATCCCAGCAGCTTCTCTGCCTCAGCTCAGTAAATCTCCGTATAACTGTGGAATTGCAGCCTCAGAGTCGATGGAAGGAGCACATGGTTTGCTGTGAGCAAGAACAGAGGCCCTGATTTAGACGGAGCCTTGCTGGGTGAGGCTGTCAGCACTGCCCCATCCTTCAAGGCTTGTGGAAATACCACCTCCTTCATTAAACTGCCCTGATGCTCAAGGCCCGTCTCATGCCATTCAGCAGGTCCCCTGCCACCCTCTGCCTTCTTCTCTGCTGTCATTCCACCTTTATCTCGTCCTCAGTGCCTGTCTTCTATACTTCAGTAGATCTGTAATTCCTGAAAGAGAGAGTGTATTTTCTTGTCTGAGGACCCGCTGTAAATGCTCCATGTCTGGGAGATGAGAACTGTCATTGAATGAACAACATAGATCTTCATTCTGAGCTCCCCACGCTCCCTACAGAGGTCATCAGATCCCAGAGGCCGGGCTCATCTTGGTCACTTACTGACTGTGTGACTGAAGGCAGGTGCCTGACCTCTCTGAGCCTCATGTACAGAAGGAGGAGATGTTAGAAATACTAGAGAGGATGGAAAGGGTTAGTGCGTGTGTATTACTTAGATTCATAGTTGGCACATGGTGTTCTGTAAGTCTGTAGGAATGTGCCAGGCTCATCCAGTGTCTCTGGAAATCCTCACCAACCCACTGCAAAGCATTTATAATTATTCCTCTCTTGCAGCTCCGAAACCTGATGTTTCAAAGGATTTACTAACCTGCTCCAGTTTGCATAACAAATTAGATTTTAATACAAAACAAACAAACAAAATGAGTCCATCTGCAGGGGTAGGACTGTCTCTTTTAGGACAGCATACCATTCCCCTGGCTACCTGAATTCTCCGCTTCCTGGGCGGAGGCTGAGAGGTTGGTGTCCGGAGCCCCCTCTCTTAGCCAAAGACCATCATGCTGTTTGTGAATCAACTGGACATTTGAAGTTAATTGCTGGCCTTGGAAGGTGTGGGGGAAGAAATCCTCAAATTCCAAGAAGCATCTGTCTTTCCTCCATTCATCTCGAAGAATCAGACCCCTTTTCTTTCCAAGGGCTTTAGGGGTGGCGATGACACCCTGCGGTTCTCATGATCTGTTGCAGCAGAGACAAAACCACTGGTAAAACCTCTGGAGGTTGGCAGATTCCAAGTGAACAGGTTAGCGTGGGTAAGAGATTCAGGCATCTAGTTGATTCTGCTTTTCCATTCTCTGGTCTCAGATCTTAAGGCTACCAAGTCCCCACCCCCTGAGATCCTCTCTTTCACTCTCTCCACCCCGTGGGATCTCCTCCCTCTCCACCCCCTGGAGTCCCCTTCCTCTCCATCAACTATGACAAGCTGTGTCTGTATTCTCTTTTTGGCTCATTGCAAAGGTATCAGGCACATAACTCTGTCTGCCTGAGTCTCTTTTGAGAATAAAAATTATACCCCCTATTTTTTCCAAAAAGAGAGGAGTGTAATTTATGACTAAAACCAGGGTGCTCAGGCTGTGAAAATATCCGCTGTTCAGCAGTGTCCGTGTCGATTAGAGGAGGCATTTATAGCTCAGACCCAGTAGAAGTTAGCCAATTCTTTGTCACTGGAAACCCCTCATGAGTGTCTCCCAGCAAGAAATGGGACCTGGGGAGCCCAGGATGGGAGAAATGCAAGTCTCCTTAATTTATTCATTGACTTTTCCTTTTTTTTTAAACTGAAAATAATCACATGCTTTTTTTTTTTTTTCTTTCTTTTTTACCAAGACTAGCATCAGGGCATGCATCCTGTAAAACTTGACATTATTTAGATAATCTAATTTCCAAAGAGACACCCCAGCTCAGACACCCACCAGCTAGCATTGGTGACAAAAGGTTTCAATGGCAGAATCCTCCTGTGTAGTGGAGGCTCCCGTGGACTCTCACCAAGGGTAAGGCCTTGGCCAGTGCTGTTTTTAGATTAGAACATTTCCTAGAGCTGCGACAATGCAGTGCTATAAAGTGAATGGCTTAAAACAACAGAAATGTGTTGTATCACGGTTCTTGAGGCCAGAACTCTGAAACCAACTGCGGGGCTAGGATTGCTGGGAAACGTGTTGGGGCGAGTCCTTCCATGCTTCTTCTGGAGGACAGGAATCCCAGGCATCCCTCAGCTCACAGCTGCCTCACTCTAGTCTCTGTCCCTGTTGTCACATGACCTCTTGTGCCTGTGTCTGCACCTGGCCTCCTCCCCCACTGGGTGTCTCTTTCCTGCTCATGTAAGGACCCCGGGTATTGGCCTAAGGACTCTGTCTATTGCATTGCATCTTCCTCTGAAACTTAATTCACCTGCAAAAACCCTGTTTCCACACGAGGCCTCAGTAATCAGCACTGAGGCTCAGGGATGATGTACATCTTTTTGATGGGACCATTGGCACCATCACAGTGCAAGAACCATGGTCTTGGTTGAAGGGGTGGTGAGTTGGGCTTCCCCTAGAAATCAGACCATTGGAGAGAAGAGGGAACCCCAAGAAGAGGAAGACTTAAACCTTGACAACCCTTTGTTTCCAAATTGGCATTTACCAAAAGGGTTCCCAGTTGGGGTCTTGAAAGAATATAACTTGTTAGTAGTTAGTAGTTTCTAAATTGTTAGTAGTTTCTGTTTTTCTAAGCCTTCCATGTGATCCTGGAACACACTGAAGTTTGAGAATTTTCCTCTTAATTCTTGCTTTTGGTCCTTACTGTAGCACCTCCTACTGCAGGGCCCTTGAATAAGTGGTAGGTGCTTTGGGTTAAAACAGGAAGTTCTTTGGTCAAGTGAGTTTGGACAGCGCTGTCTCAGTCTAAGTCACACAAGTTCCTTGAAGCTTTTGTATGCTTCAGTCATTGCCTGCTGACTCCTGGGAAGGGGACCTGTGGCATTTCTAAATTGCAGAGACAGGGAACCATTCTTTTTGTGTTTGTGGCCCATTGGAGTGAGCTCCGCAGGATGAATGTCAGGAAGCACCGTGCCAGCCTACATATCAAGGCATTCGATAAATTTGGAGGAATCACCTTGTAGGAATCAGATGTTGGGCTGGGAGAACACATCAATAAACAAGATAGAGATTCTGTCTCCATGAAATTAGCAGTTCATTTAGGAGCTAGCAGACTTTAGGCTAATGGCCAAGTCTTGTCTGCCCTCTGATTTTGTATAGTCCATGAGCTGAGAATGGTTTTTTTATGTATTAAGAGAATTGAGAGAATAATTATTAAATGCGTTGAAAATAAAAAGTGAGGTTTATAAGATATTCAAATTTCAGTCTCCATAAACACAGTTTTATTTAAACTCCACTGTGCTATTTTTTTAATCCTGGGGATTGAATCCAGGGCCTTCACGCTGAGTGACATTCCCAGACTTTTTTATGTTTTATTTTGAGACAGGTTCTTGCTGAGTGACCAGGTAGCCCCTGCTGATCTTGAACTTGCTATTCTGCTGTCTCAGCCTCCCAAAGTGTTGGGGTTACACGTGTGCACTGCCATGCCTGGCTGATTTCGTTTCTAGGTTGTCGATGGCCACTTTTGCCCCATAGCAACAGAATTGAGTAGTTTTAAGAGAGGACTTACAATGCACATAATCTAAAATATTTACAATGTGCCATTGGATAGAAACAATTTGCTGACCCTGGTCTAGTGAGAGTCAGAGGCCTTACTATGATATAGACCTTAAATATCCTCCAAAGGCCCATGTTTTGAACCCTTGGTTCCCAACCTGTGGTACTATTGGGAATGATGGAGGGTTTAGGAGTTGGGACTCAGTGGAGGAAAGTGAGATTATCCTTGAAGGGGATATTGGGACCCTAGCCTGTTCCTATCTCTCTGATTTCTGGTTTTCATGGTATAAACATGTGCTGACACAGCCAAAAGCAACATGCCCAAGAGACCATGGACTAAAACTTCTGAAACCATCAGCCAGAATAAACCTTTTCTCCTTTTAAAGATTTTGCCAGGTATTTTGTCACAGTATCAGAAAGCTGACTAACACAGGCATGGAGCATATATTTGGAAATGTGCTGAGTGCTATAAAGGAGCGATACAGGGAACATATGATCACAAGGTTTTATTGAATGATGATGATGATTGCGGGGATGGAGTTGGAGGTGAGTGGGAAAAGGCTCTCTAGAAATAGATGAGCAGAAAGTGTGGAGCAAGGGCAGAGCAGGTGTTAATAATCCTGTAGCTGAGTGGTCAGTCACAGAGAGGGGACGGGATGAATTTGAGATCGGAGGATGCTGGGACTGCCTACCCTCACTCCCATTGGGCCCTACCAGCTCCTTGATGACCTAAGACTGTGTTTCCTGGTCACTGAACCTGTGTTCTTGGACCTGATTTGTTAGTGAACATTGGCTTCCTGTTGCATACCCACTACCTGTGAGTTAGGCCCCTATTTAAAGTCTGTGAAGTATAAGCATTGCTAAGCCCTGGGGCCTCACCTCAAGGTTCTTAGTTGTGGGGGATGATGCACAGATACACGGGACTCAAATATCAGCATGGCTCATAAGGGAGGGATATGTCTGAGGGGACAGAGAGGCAGTGTGGAGCAGACACAGTGGGAGACATTGCTTTTAATTCAGAGATCTGGAGAGGCTTTGTGGTGGAGGCAGCCTTTAAACAGTGTCCTGAAGGAGAGGATAGTAGTTAGCCTAGAGTGAGCTGAATGATGGGCTTGTGACAGGGAGGATAGGTGCAGGGGAGGGCTGGAGGATGCGGGCCTGGTGGGAGGTGATCCTGTGACACACTCCCTGGCTTGGGAGTATGACCCAAACAGCTGATTCCTTCTCACTGCCAACCTTAATCCAAAGCTGGGCTGAGGACCTGAGTAATCCCCAGGAATGGATTCAAGGTGACAGAAGGCTTGCTACTTCCCAGATGAATGTCCAGGGCCCTGCCTGCCTCTTCTCACCATCTCCACAGGCGGGGACAAACCATGAATCACATCCTCCATCCATGACCTTGTTCATAGGCACAGCCCTTAGCGCGAGCCACAAGTCCATGAGTCCTCTGGGGGTTCTTGCCTATTGATCCTATGACTATCCCTAATCACCTTTGACCTTTCCAGTTTCCCTTCTGGCTGGTGTCCTGGTCCCTTGCTGTGCCCTGGGACCAGTGCCTTTCACTGATGTTTTCTCAACTGGTCTTGCTGTCTGGGGCTGTGACACAGGGTTATTTGTAGTCTGAGGCTTCCAATCCTGGCAAGAAGAAATTTAATAAATGCTACCAGTGGTGATGGGTCCCTTAAGAGCAGTTTGGCTGAGTAATTTTTTAAAGTCTTTTTTAAAAATAGTGAAATGAATCAGATGCACAAAACAGAATATTTTGAAACTACAAAAACTAATTATGAGAAAATTTATGTAGTTACCAATTTGGTAAAAAAATAGAATATAGTTGGCCTTAGGGAAAAAATGCTGTGTCTATTACTAAACATATACAGACTATTTTCTTGTCATTATCCCCTGAATAATACAACGTATCAACTATTTATATAGCATTTACATTTAATTAGGTATTATAAGTTACCTAGAGGTGATTTAAAACAATGTATCATATTGTATAAGCATTAGGCCATTTTGTTCACTATAATAAAATATCAGTGGCTGCATGCTTTAAAAAGCAAAGAGATTTATTCTACTCACAGTTCTGGAAATTTAAGAGCATAGTGCCAGCATCTGTCAGCTCTGGTGAGCATGTTCTCTGACTGTGCCCACATGTGATGGAGGGAATTGGGGTGGGCACATGTGACATAGGAAGAGAACATGACAAGAGAACAATACATGGAGGGATTCAGGGACTAGACTATTTTATTTTTATTTTTTCCTGGTACTGAGCATTAAACCCAGGGTCTTTGCACAGAGCTATATCTTTAGCCTTTTACAATTTTTCTATTTTGAGATAAGGTCCTGCTAAGTTGTTGAGTTGTCCAGGCTGAGCTTGAACTCCCGGTCCTTCTGCCTTAACCTCCCAGTGGACTGGGGTTCCACGTATGTGCCAACTCACCAGCTCTCTAACCTTTTTATAGCAGCTCACTCTTTTGAGAACTAATGTATTCCACAGGACCAGCATTAATGCTTTCTGACAGTGATGACCCCCATTACCTAACCACCTTCCACTGATCCCCATCTGTTAAAGTTCTTCCACCTCAGTATTGCCACACTGGGGCCATAGTTCTGATATATTTCCATTGGAAGTCAAACCATAACAGGGTTTGAACATCACTAGGTTTTGGTATCCACAAGAGTGGAGCTCCTGGAGCCAATCCCTCATGGGTACCAAGAGAGGATGGTATTGAAGGTACTCCCAGAAGTTTCCCCCTGTGTTCCTATCCTTTGGCTAATGTATTAGTTAGCTTTCTGTTGCTGTGACAAAATACCTGAGACAGTTAGATGAATGGGTAAAAGTACTTATTCTGGTTCATGGTTTCAGAGGTTCAGTCCATGGTCATCCCAGCTCATTCCATTCCTGTGGGCCTGAAGTAAGGCAACAATGGATGGTAGAAGGGCAGGGTGTTGTGCAAAGACACTGGCCTCATGGCAGCCAGGAAGTAGAGGAGGGGACAGCAAACCAGATGTAATCTCCATTGTTACACCTTTTTCAACTGGGCCCTACATCCCGTTTCTATAATCTCCCACTAATGTCATCAAATTAAGGTCTTATCAGTAGGTTAATCCACTTGATGAAGCTACAGCCTTTATAGTCCAGTTCATTTCCAAAAGCCCAGCAGCAACCAATCCTTCAACACAGTGAAGCTTTGTGGGGGGCACTTTAGACCCCAATTATAAGAGCTAACTTCTCCCTTTCAGTATCAGAAGACTGAGACATCTTAGTGATAAATATCCCTGCCTGGCTGGCTCCTAGTTAGAAAGCTAGGAGAAGGAAAACAGATTGTTGGGATTCAGGTGACAGTTGCCTTTTCTTCAGCAGCTGCCTACACAGGGAAACTGCTCCAGGGACGGGACTGACATTGCTATAGAAACAGGAGCTCCCCGGGTACTGGCATAGGTGATGGCCACAGTACCCAGCTGGGCCACTGGCCTGTGGGGCTCTTTCCTCATTGCAGCTGTCAAATCTTTACAGGAAGAGACTTTTGAGTTTTCAGGCTTCCTTTCCATGCCCACCTGGGAGCAGGAATTCAGGGTGAGTTTATTTCTCTGTGTGGGGAGGAGGTGCGGGTCTTCAGGAGGGAATATGGCAGAACTAAGAACCATTCAGTAATAATTCATGAGTAACCCACTCAGGTGACAGGCACTTTTGCAGAGTGCATTTTCTAACAATTGCTTGGTTCCCCTCTGGTTGGAGTCTGTAGTTTTCGAAGGTGACCAGTCTGAATGGGAATGAGACGAGGACAAATTCCGTGGGATCAGAAGTCTGGAGCGTTCTGCTCTTGTCTTCTGAGAGAAATTGTTACACTTCTCCCTGTAGCTCTTCAGTGATTTCTTCTGGGTGCACTGCAACCATATTCACGCGTTCAGAGAATTGGAGGGGCGGGGAGGGAAGCTGAGGAAGGAGGCTCATATATGCAAATGCGTGGGCAAGACCTTTGTGCCTCCTGTTGGCTGTCGTCATCTCTCTCTGGCTTCATCAGTGGGCTGGGCCTGCCACTTGTCAAACATGTCTTCTTGACCAAGGTCTGGAGACGGGGAGAGGGTGTGGGCTCCTTGGGTGTCACGAGCCCACGTTTCCAGACAGTCGATGTGCTCTGTACGGGTGGAAAACCTCATCTGAGGCCAGGCTGAATCACACCAGTTTCTGAGACATTCTTCAACCATGTTAGGCAAAAGAGTCTCTCGCTGACAAGCAGGGGTAGAAGGAAACCTGATATAATTTTGGAAAAGCCTTCCTGGAGAAAGAAAGGTTCTCAGAGCTGCCGAGCCTCTTGCGACGTCCGAGGCTGGAGGGGTCCCAGGCCTTGCAAGGAGATTGATGTGCTGGGTGGTGCCAGAGAGAGAGCTGAGGTTTCACAGTGCTGGGGTGCTTGCCATCCCACACTTCCATCAGGTATGAAGAAGGAAAAAGAGAAGAATCCCCTGAACCTCTCTTCTGGCTGTTACATTACTGTTTTTAGTTTCCATTAGCAGCTGGTCCAGACTCTGGTGTGTGGCCTGTGGTGCTGGAAACCTAGATGCAGGCTGGGGTGTGTGGGAACCCTGGAGCATAGGCAACTGAGCTTTCCCACACAGGATGGTTGGCCGCAAGGGTCCAGGGAGCAAAGCACTTTGGCTTCTGGAGTGTGAGCCTGGTACCACCCTCTGGCTGGGCCACAGTTTGCTTTGCATGGAGGGGTGGGTCCTAGCTGCCTGTGTGTGTCTAGTGAGCTGGGCATCTTTCTCTCTCCAAGGTCCCTCTGTCACGCTAGGTCCTGGCTCCCCAAATGGGGTCATGTTACACGGCAGGAAAGCAATGCAATGACCTAATTATGACAGTGCCACTGACCTCAAGCCAAACCCATCCAAGGTCAGCAAATGGAAGAGGCCGTAAAAAACGTTCAGTCTGTGAGGTCTATAGGCGCCTACTGGATGAGGTCCTAAATCATGATGGAAATTTTCCTGGAACAGGACAACTCCTTTTGTAAACAAGAACATTCATCTTATTTTGACGGATGTGCCTGGTGAGGCCTGAGCCTCTCAGAAGCCCCATGACGTCTGATCTTGCTTGAGAGTTGGGGTCTACATGTGAAAACATAGCTACTGGGAAGCTAGCCTTGGTTAAGATGCAAGTTGTGGAAATTAGCCTCATTTAGCCTGATGTTAACCCGTGGGCACAGCGCTTGCTTTGTCAGTGGCTAGGAAGTAGGGTTAAAACTTAGTTACTACTTTAGCTGATAATCACATTGCTGTAGGCCAAGCACTTTGGATATAAAAAAATTTTAGATCTTGCCTTCAAGGAGCTTCTAGGCTAATTGGGGCAACAGGAGGTGCACAGATAGAAAGGTAGTTAAGGTAGCCAGCCCCTGCCTGCCCCAGGGTTGAGACAGAGAAGATTTGGGCAGCGGCGGTGAGACAGGGAGAGTTTGGGGCTGTGTGGCCAAGGGGACACATGTGGGCTCCTGGCATGTGACTGGGGATGCTGAGGAAGAATGTGTACACTGGGAAGGGCATCCCAGGAATGGCAACGGCTGCACAAGTGTGGGGAAGCCAAGTGGACCATGTCGCATCTGAGCTGTGTCGTGTGTGATGGGCAGGGGTCAGGCCTGAGTTGGTAGCTTTGGAGACCAGCACTTGAGCACTTTGAGTCCTGTGCTTTAGACAGTGTGAACTTGGCAGGATTTTGAGATTCCAGAAGATCTGAGCAAAGATTAAAAACAGCAGAACAGAGAAAAAAAAGGCATAGCATACTCTGGATCATTCTTTCAATGCACACTAAGTGTCTACTCTGTTAGCAACTCTGTTCTGGGTTTGGAGGCTGCAGAACGAACACACTGAGCAAAAACCCTGCCCTCATGGAGTGTGTGCCCAGGAGGTGATTGCTGGAGGAGAGCTGTGGGCCTCTGAGATGCAGGCAGCAGGGAGAGCTGTGAGGATGTGAGCAGCAGGCTCAGGCAGCGGCGATGGTCTGTTTGGTTTGAGACACTGAGTAGTGACTTAGATTATTCACAAGAATTTCGATTGTTCTTCCTCTCCGCATTGTTTCTGTGTGTCATTAGAGGAGAATTTTGTCCACTAGCCATTCATCCTACCTGCTGTCCACTGGTGAATTCCCTCTCCCCAGTATTTGGTGGGTGGTGGCTTGGGTAGTGATGGAGAGGGTGGAAGATGTTCGTAATTCAAGGCTTTTTGGTGTGGCCCTGAGCTTTGAGAACGATGCATGCTTTTTTCCTGCTCTCTGAGCTGGAGCTTCATGACTTCTGGGGCCCTGAGGACCATGCCTGACCCTGCCCAGACCTATCCACTAGGAGGGTGGCATTTTGAGGCCTTAATTTTCCAATCCATGGAATAGGCATTTCGCCTAGGTGAATGATTTCTAGACATTTGCTGGGATTTTCAATTAAACTTCAAAAAACAGACTATCACAGGACCGCCAGCTTTTCCTTTTGACAAGCAAGGGCTTAAAAAGAAACTGTCAAATGCCAGCTCTGCCATCACTGTCATTTCACTCAAAGGGCATGTTAATACTCAACAAAGCAGCGATGACATAATGTCAGAGGGAAGGATACTTCCTCCCAGGGGAGAGCAGTGGCTTTCATAGGCTCACACATATGTCACCACGCTGCTGTCTTCTCATTCAGACTGCATCAGGGAGCAGCACTGCCCTGTGACCTATGTGGGTCCCAGGAAACCATGGGACATTCGGCCAATCTGCAGGACCCGTTGCAGTGGACTCACAAGCCTGACCTTTCTTGTGCTCAGGTGCTCACGGCTCCCTTTCTTCTCTCCTTCCCTCTCTTGACCCTTCCCTGTCCCTCAAGCAGTGACTCCTCTCCGAGGTCAGGGTACACCAGCTGTCATGAGCCGGGACAGTGTAGGACACCATGAACCTGTGGCCTCACTGACCAGTTGAGCAAATCCCTCCACACTTCCTGGATGCCTGTTGTTCAGTGGCATTCAGTTGTTCCTGAGCTACATTCACATCCTTTTTAAATTTGATTTGTCCTTTTGCTAACTTAGTCATAAAATTTAACTAGACTGTGGCGTGGCAATTTCTAGGTTTTTAATGAACGCATGGACATGGTATTTCTCATGTTTCACTGATCCATATCCCAGTCTCTCTTGACTAGATCGAATTTCACCTCTACTTTGGTGACATGAACAGAAATCAGATTTTTCTACCTATGGAGTCTGACATTCTGGCAGGCAGGGCAGTGCCCAAGGGCTGGGACTAAGCTCACAGAGGTGACAGCAGTTCATGGGCCCTTCATGGTGATCTTTTCATTTTCATTGTGAGTGTGCCTTACGAGTACCAGCCAAGGAACGTACTGTATTTTTAAGCCAATGTTGCCAAAGAGGAAATCAAGGTGAGGATGAGGTGGGTGATGTTCTCCAGGGCTGCAGAGCTAAGTGATGGCAAAACGGGAAGTTATGCCCGGGACTGTCACACAGTGATACTGCCTGCTGTCTCTCCTTCACCCCAGACCTGCCGAGTGTGATTACAAGTTATCCCTTGACTGGAAGTCACACGTGGATTTTCCTTTCTAACGGAGCCCCTGTGCTATTTTCTCCCCAGGGTAGTTCTGAGTTATTCTCCTGGGGTGGGGCAGGTCGCTCTGTGACAACATGCAGGTGAGGAAGCTGACAGCAGAGAAAGGCCAGGTGACCTTTAGCAAGTCCTTGGCTTCTCTGCGTTTCAACTGGCCCTGGCCTGACTCTGGCCCAGGAGTCATGGTTGAGGATTTTGCTAACCCACTTCCAAATCTGTGCATTCCTGACAGTGAATTTTGGACTGGTACTTTATTTTCCCATTTTATCAAACTGAATGGAAGAGAAAGAAGTCATTATTTTGAAAATGTGGAACCTCTTCTAGGCCGTTTCTCTCATTTTGTTTCCATATATAACTTATTATAACTAAATTTAGCCTGATTTACTGCAGACTTTTGTTATTTAGAACCATTTAGCATAAGAAAATTATTTCAGTAGCTGTAACAAACAGCCTTTTGTAAGATCTTTGTGTGTGCGGGTAAAGCAGGTACGTTTTGCCTATCCTAGGCAGCACGGAACAGAAGAAAAAAGCATGACCCGTAGACTTAGAACAGAGTTCAGTTTTAACGCTGCCACTTCTGAGATGGGGAATCTTGGAAAACAATCCACGGTCTCTAACTGATGACATTCCCGGGTTGTGGGCTTATTGTGGGGATTTAATAAATTGATGCTAAAAAAACAAATGGAGAATATGGCTCATAGATAAAAGAGGAAATCATGGACTTCTTGAGGACCTGTCATACTCTTGGTCTTCAGTAGATAGGGGTGCAGCTCAGAGAGGGCTCTGAGAAGAGCAGGAGGATCCCCATCTTCCCTGAGCGTCACCCAGGCCAGGGAAATGGCATCTGACGGATGTGCCCAGGATCTTAGAGACACTGGTATGCACAGAGCAGGATTCCCAGTCCAGGGCTCAAGGCCAGGCAGGTTCAGAGCTGGACAGGCCCATGGGAAGTGTTTACACAGCCCCTTTGACTCCGAGACAAGGAAACCCGAGGCGCAGAGACGCCGAGGACTTGCTAAAGGTCACCTGGCCTTTCTCTGCTGTCAGCTTCCTCTCCACAAAGACTTTAGCGTGCAGCTCACTCTGAGCCCAAGGTGCTTCCAAGCAAGAAGCTGCTAAGCCTACTGGAAGGCGGCCGCTCAAAGCTCCCTCGCCAGCAAAGCTGCTTAGGAGCGGCAGAGACACCTGGTGCACCCGGTGGCTTTCCAGCACTCAGAGCAGTGTGGTGTATTCCAGCTCCTGAGTCTGGGCAGTGCATCCCTGTCCCTGGAGGTGCGGCCCACAGTGGGCAAGCACAGGAGCTGCTGAATGAGCTCACCCTTCACCCCTTAACACCTGCCCATGCCTGGTCTCCGGGGGCGGATGGCAGAGGGCTCACGGGACGGCCAGTGTGCAGGGAGACTGGGCCAGCCAGGGAGAGGTTGGGTGACAGAATTTCCCGAGGACCCAAGGGCCTCTGCCACCCCTCCTACCATCTCTGGGAAGGACCCGCTCTCTTTTGCCCTGTTCCTCCAGAGTCTCTGAGTGACCACCTCGTCTTTTCTCCTCCATTCACAGAACTTTCACTATGAAAATCCCAGCTGGCGGTACCCACATTATGCTTTATTTGGTTGAGCTGCTTTAGGTAATCTGCCCAATCCCCTAATGTACAGGATTATTGGTACCTGGGAGGATGCCCGTGGCCGGCCACCCGCCCAGGAAGTGAGAGGGGTGACCGGGGCTTTCCTCTCTGTCTCTCCAGCAGGGACGGGGGTGGCTGGAAGACCTCTCCCTGGCATTTATTCCTGAGAGACCCTGAAGCAAGGGCACCAGGAAAGTGGTCTGTATAGTGGTGCTGAAAGCCCGCAGGGTTTACACGGTGGTGAAATCCAGGTATTTCTGGATCTTAGGACACACGGTGCCTCAGGCTGTCATCATCAATATCAAGAAATGAAGCTAAAATAGAGCTACAGAGTTTTACCCAGGGGCTGTAATGCCCCCTACCCCACCAAATGCCTCCACTGAGATGTAGCATAGACTAAACCTTAACAGGGGAAACTTCTGGCGCAGGTTCTTGAGTTTCAGGGAACCAGGTCTTGCCTCTGTTCTGTCTTTGTGGCCTCTCATGGCACTTCACCAAAGGCTGAGCTCCCTGGAACAGAAAACTGTGGGTTTAATTCCCTGCTTCCTCTCATTTCCCAAATGAGGATTCTGAACAGAGAGATTAAGTGATAGGCTGAGGTCACACAGCCTGGTTCTTTGGCCTTTTAGCTTCAGGCCCAGAACTCTTCACCCTGTTCCATCCTCCTGGCAGGAGTAAAAGTCCTTCTGCTTTGTGCCCAGCTGCCAAGGGAAGGCAGTGCAGTTGCAAGGCGGGGGGGCGCTGGGGGTTGGAGTGGGTAACTTAGAGCAGAGCTCTGCAGTGTACCCTCGTGGGCAATGGCTTGCTGGTGAGGATCTGGAAAACCTGAGTGTGAATGGGACTTCCCTGGCCTTTCTTCTCCCCCAGCCCAGAGGGGATATGCAGGGCCTTTATCAGAGGGTCCAGTGCAGGATGGGAGATACTTCCTGGCCCTTCTCCAACCCCAGAAGGAAGAAGAGAGCTGTTTCCCTGCCAGCCTGGCCCCTCCCACTCCTGCTCAGGCCTCAGCTTCCTCCCAGGCACCTCCAGCCCTGCAGAGCTCAGCCAGAGCTGCCTCTGGGGAGCCCAGCAGCCAGGTACTGAGGGATGTGAGGACGCAAGGGTGAGGGAGGCAGCAGATCCCCTCCTGTGGTGGCCTCTGCACAGCATGCTTTAGCTCCTAGCAGGAGGGCTTCACAGCCTGTCTGGCGGCCACATTCATTTCCGATTCGATGCTCTGTGCCTTGAAGGATGATTTATGGTTCTGGGCTGCTTCTTAGTGGAAAAAGGAGCCACGTTCTTCTGTCCTTCATTCAACCGCCCTCTCAAGGCACATGGACCTTGATGAAGGGTCACCTTGGCACACACAGTGCCCAGAAGTGGGACGAACTGAGTGCTTGTGATGGTGATAGAACTTTCACAGGAACCGTGCAGCAGCCAGTAATCCTTCCATGCCACTTTTCCCATCTGGTCCTCACTGTGTCCCTGGGAGGATGGCAGGACAGGTACACATCCCCTTCTAGTAACAGCCACTGGGTTTAAATTCTAACTGTGTCTTCCTGGGCTAGCTGCTTAGCCCCACATCTGTCAGATGAGAGCTCAGCACCTACCTTGTAGAATTATTATGATCACACTGAAATATGGCAGCCATCATGGTTATTATTACTGTTTATTAACAATATTTACTCCAATATTGTGTGTGCTAACAAGTGCACATTTCTTGCAGCTGGACTTCCCTCTGTCTCCCTCTTTCCTCCCTTCCTCCTGCTTTCCATCAAGATGAATCAAGGATTGAGTCTAAGCTCATAAAGCCTCATTGTTAAAGGTATATCCTTGAACCAAACCAACAAAAGTTCTTGTCCTCCTGGAACTTCCTAGATTGAGATCTGAGGGCAGTTTAAGCTCTCTGAAGAAGAGAGCCTGGGTAGGGAGTGACTGGGGTGGCGTAGCGTGGTATTTCCAATAGGGTGATCTGGCAGGGGCTCTTGGATAAGATGAAGGTTTAAACAAAGGCCAGAGAGTTGAGGAAGCAGCTGTGATCAGCTCATGCTAACAGCCTCAAGATGGGTGTGGGCCTGGTGCGGTCTGGCTGCACCAGGATCTCAGGGTGGCTGGAGGGGCAAAAGGAAGCATAGATCATAGGGTGACAGGAAGGAGTGGGACCAATTGTCCTCTTAGTGGGAGAAAAGCTACAGCAAGGTGACATGCATTTACATGAATGTAGTCTTCCTCCTGGAGGGGCACAACTTCTCACATCTGGCTGAGGGGCGAATGTCCCAGAACCCAAATATCATTAAACCCAAGACAAATATTGAGATTCCGGGGCAGCCCTCAGCAGCTGGCAGGGAAGAGACTCTGGAATCCCCTTCCAGGCCAGCCCTGCTGGCTCCATATCCGTGAGAGAGCCACTGAGCAGGTGTGGCATCTGGCTGATGGTGGCACCTTACTCTGGACAGGTGGTCACTGTTAGCAACTGGACCAGATGAGAGCAGGTGTGGCAGTGGTTCATCCCTGCAGAGAGGGTGTCCTAGCACAGGGCCATTGGTGGCACTTAGCAGCAGTCTGTGGGTACCTGGGATAACTGGGGCCCTGCAAGGGCAGCTGGGTGGGTGGAGATCTGAGTGCTGAGCCCCGTACTCTGTGAGGCCTCTAGCTTTGGGACAAGGGTCTCTTATCTCCAGAGCAGCCTGCTTCCTGCCCAGAACCAAAGGACAGTGATACCCCTTAGCCCTCTCTTTAGGAAGTAGTTAGTGCTTCTAGAAAGTTCTGTGCTGTAAGTGACCAGATTAGGGCTCTTGCAGGAATCCAGTGGGTGGGCAGGCAGGACTCATCCTTTTTAGAGAACAAGGAGTCTTCTAAGAATGAAACAACTGGACCAGGCCTGCCCAGAAAAGCCGCACCCAGACTTGGGTTTCTTTCTCTCTTGATGTGGACCCGTGAGTATAGCAATCCCTCCCCACCAGTTCTGGTTGGGGTCACACAGTCCCTGCTGGAACCTCTGAAAGTTGGAAAGTGTGTTTGTTTTCTGTCATTGTGATGAAATAACTGAGGAGATCAGCATAAAGGAGCAAGGTTTCTTTTGGTTCATGGTTTCAGAAGTTTAAGTACCTGGCCAGCTGCCCGTGATGTTTCTGGGTTATGGGGAGGCAGAGCATCACGTGTGATGAGGAAAAGCTGCTCAACTCACGGTCAGCAGGAAAAAGAGAAAGAAGGAGCGGGCGGAATGGGCTGGAGACAAGACGTAGTCTTCAAGGGTGCACCCCCAATTACCTATTCCCTCCAAACAGGCCTGGTCTCTACCTCCCGATAGTCCATTAAGCTCTGACTCCATCCATGGATTAATTCATTCATGTGGTTGGAGCGCTCATGAGCCAGGGGCCTTCCGAAGGCTCCACCTGTGTATGCTGCAGCACTGGGGACCAGATGCCAAGCCTACAGCTGGGCAGCAATCTTGAGAGGGACTCTGCTCACCCTCTGCTCTGCAACTACTTACCTCGGGCTCACTCTGGGCCAGTGACCCTCCCAGGGCCCTGCCATGGAAGCCGTGCAGCATTACCTGGACACCCTGGGAGCTGCTGTCCCACCAGGGGGTGCATGCTTCCCCCTATTTTGCACACCTGAGTCAATACACCTGTGGGAGCCAGCTTGTCAGCACCCAGAGGCCTGAGCCCTGGTGGACTCCATGCTTGCTCCGAGCTCTCGGACTCCATGCTGTACTCTGAGACACCTGCTCTTGGTTACATGATCTGTAAAGTGGGGCTAAGTCGGATTATTCTAAGGTTTCAGTAAGATAATACCCAGGCAGTGTTTCGTTGTTTTGTTAGTTCTGCTTGATAAATGGTGGCTGTCACTACTCCAATGGGCTCTGCCTCAGCCACCTTTACCTCCTGCATGTCCCTCAGCAAGGTCACTTCACCCTTCCAGAGCTCTACCCTTTTTCTCTGGTGCATGGGTTTATAAAATCTGCCAAGGGGTGCTCAGGACAGAGCAGGGTCAGTGGTGGAGAGGGGGTGCCTTCCTCCAGGTGGGGGGTCCTGGACTAACCGGACAGCTGGCAGTGGGCTCAGTGCCGCTCCTGCTCCGCTCCCAGCCCCTCCCCAGCCCTGCCTCCTCCACACGGTAATTACGTTCACAACATCTAGTGTAAGCAAATAATAACAAGGGCATTATCTCCTGTTAGTCTGTGTTTTTCCTTGCCTATCATAAAGTAATTAAAATAATGAATGCCTTGTAAAGCATTAGGTAAGAGGGCTGGCAGAATAGCATTATCTGCCATATACCTCACGCTGTGAATTACTGACACATTAACACCAGTTGGCTACAGGGGCCTCCAGCCTCTCAACCTTTCCCCTGCCCATTTCCCTCCTCTGGGGTCTGCAGGTGGAGTCTGAGCACCTAGGAGCAGGGAGCTTATTGTCCAAGTCCCGTGGCGGCAACTGGGAACCAAAAGTGTCCCTGGCAGACATTGCTGAAAAGGACATAGGAGCTGTTGGTTTGGTGATCTCCTTGCCCTAGTCTTCCCCCATTGTCCACTTACTAAAGAAGCAAATGGCCCTGGGAGAAGGAAGAGGCCAAGAGGGTGCTGGCGGTTAAAATCCATGTCCCATTTCAGGGTTCCCCACCTAGGGTCAGGGTCAGTAGCTGAAGGTGCCCACGTGTGGCACTCAGGTCCACAGATGGGCATGCCTGGGCACTGAGCAAAGCTGTGATAATGCCTGAGAGGAGGCAGTATTGTCCCTATCTTGTCAGTAGTCCTCACAGTGGTGGGAGGGGTAGATTTTCCCTGGGAACCTGCTGGTTTGGTTATCTTGATTCCCCTTGGATCAGGGCCCATACCTCTACCTGGAGACTCACCTGGTAGAGTCTCAGGCAGCTGAGATGCTGAGACCAGGACAGGTCCTAACGGGCCACTGAGACTGACTTGGGAGGCTTGGGCGCAGGTGACACACTTGTCTGCAGGAGGTCCTGCAATGCCTACCGTGTGGCTTCTTATCTCAGAATGCACTGGATTGTTTTAGCTGTATGGGGCTTAGCACACTTGGGAAGAAACTTTATATCCTTGCTACAGGTACAGCTTCTCTTGTCCCCAGCCTCCCTAGGGCAGGGTGGCCAGAGGGAGAGGAACAGGCATCAGGTGCAGCTTTCTCCCTGGCCTGGCCCAGCCCGAGACCTGACACATACATGTGTCCAAAGCACCAGCCTTCTGTGCCTATCTGTCCTCACCTGGCACATCAAAGTTTTCACTTCCACCTCTGATTTCTCCATTCTCTCCAAGGCATAACAGACCCCAGTGTGAGTTTGCTTTGGAAATGAGTTCTCAGATTTTCAACCCTGAGTATGTTTCTGGCCTCTTACCACCCATCTTCACCTGCAGTAAAATCACAGAGGATAGTTGACAGTGAGGCCAGTTAAACTTACATCTAAATAAATAATAAATAGGTTTTCAGTATAAGTATGCACAGGGAAATATTTGGGATGTACTCACACTAGAAGAAGTCGTTGTCTTTCTGAAAGTCAGATTTAGCTGGTTGTCCTGTATTTCTCCTGGAAGCCGTCTGCCCAGGCTCTGTGGCTAATGCCAGGCTAACACCCAGAACCCTTTGGAGTTACTCGCCAGTGTTCATCAAGCCAGCTGCCTGCAGAGACACTGTCGGCCACAGCATTGGGGGAGGCACGCAGTAAAGGAAATAGATAAGTGGGTTACAGAGCGTCTTAGAGGCTTGAAGTGCTGCAGAAGAAACAAAGCAGAAAAGTGCTTTTGGGAGGAAAACGTTGCAATTGTAAAAGGGCAGCCAGGGGAGACTGTATTAACAAGGTGAGAGACATAAGGGAGTAAGCCAGGAGCCTCTGTGGGAGGGGAAGGGTATTCCAGTCAGAGGGCTCATTGGGTGCACAGATGTGCAATTTAGGGCTCCATGGTTGTTACCCGATAGATTCAGCTAAGAAAGGAAATTCATCACCTCTTGGAACTAAAAAGCTCTCTGTGGATTTCAGGCACAGTTGAATCCAGGTGTTCAATTGATGTCACCAGTGCTCTGTCACTTCTTTCCTCTGTGATGGGTTTGTTCTCTGGGAAGAATTAATTTTTTTGCTTTTTGCTGCAAATGTTCCAGGCTTGAGTCTTATAGGGAAAGTGGAGGTCATGTGATCATCCTTGCTCCAATCATTGCCAAGGGATAACTGGATGAATTCATCGAGCAGTTTTTATTGTTGGAACCAACATGGGACCACCATTCCCCCCCTACTAACCACTTGGTGACCCTAGACAGTTTGCCTTTGCTCCTGAGCTCTGAGACTTTTTCTCTAAAATGGACAGAAAACGATACCCATCTTTAACAAATTAACCAAAAATGTGAAAGCCATAGCCCTCTCTTCCTGTGTATGTTCCCACTTACTTCCGCCTCTGCTGTGGCCCTCTTTGGGCTTGGATCCTTGGTGGGTATGGGTGTCATTTCAATCCACTGGTTCCCTAGTTCTCAGCTCTGCTCTTCTCTGTTGCCAGGAAGCCCAGAAGATTAACGATGGCTCCAGCCAGGCAGACGGCACTCTCAAGCCGGTGGACGGGAAGGAGGAGGTGGTGGCGGCCGAGGTCGGCTGGATGACCTCAGTGAAGGACTGGGCAGGCGTGATGATATCTGCCCAGACGCTGACTGGCCGAGTCCTGGTGAGTCCCCGGCCCCCGAGCGCATGAGCAGGCGTGTGTATGGCACTTGTGCATGTGTGTGTGTGTGTGTGTGCAAAGTGGCTCCCCGTGCAGTATGTGGTTCTGTGACTTCAGGTCACTGCTGGAGCAGGGCTGAGCAGCAAGTGTTGTGGCTGGTGTCTGAGCAGTACAGGTTTCTTTGGGCAAATCTATGCTGGTGGTTAGAGACACAGAGGGCCTGGACTGTAAGCTACAGGGAATGCGTGCCTAGCTTCTCTATCTGCAGGATCTATGCCCACACATGCACACGCATGCACACACATGCACATAAAGGAGGCCAAGGAAGCATCTATTAGAACCTGTCAAGGGCCTCTCGCAGTCCTGGGTTCCAGGCGTTCTCTGTGCATGCGTTTGGTGACATTCTGGGAATGTCACTGCTGTCGTTTGGTGGCCAGGCAGAGGTCCCCCCCTTGGGGCAGCATCCTGTCTGCACTGTGTGAGCTGAATCCTGCCTTGGTGGGTGCTCCTTATCATGCTGGTGCTGAAGCCATCAGCAGCTTCCATGGCTGCAAGGTCCTGGGTCCAAGCATTGCTCAGATGCCCTTATTTCTGCTGAAGTGTCACCTGGGCCATGTGCAACTGAGGCTCATACTGCCTTTTCTGGATGGAGTTTATTCTTTTCTCTGATGTGTTTGGACAGAGCTAGGCTTCCCTGACTCATGAGCCTCTGGTTTGGGACAAAACCATGGGTGGGACAGGTCTGGGACTGAGCAGTGCCTGGGACATACTTTTTCAGTGCAAAGACTCATGTAGCCTTGGGTACATGGGGTCCTGGTCACACCTGCCAGGATCCACGTTCTTGCCACAAGTGGGCAACCCCCACACCCCCAAAGCAGCCCTGCCCATTGGTTTACTTGAGGCTTCTAGGACTTGGGCACTTCCTGTGAAGAAAGATGCATCCAGGTGACTTCTCACTGTGACTCTGGAAGCTCTTTTGCATGGGCTGCCATTCCTTGGCCTGCAGCAAGGGCCAGACAGGAGTCATCTGGGTCTTCCAATGACCAGGGGCCTTCCAATGCCTGGGTGGGTGAGGGATCAAGCAGAGACTCTGGAAAATAGATGTTATTACCTTGACAGTTCTTGGCAGAAACTCAGCAAGGAGCTGATTGTAGAAGGAGGGAGGTGGTGAAAATTTCACCTCTGAGAGTCCTTCTTGGGGAGAATTGTGTGGTGTTTGGCATAAACATCTCACACTGTCTGTGGATGGAGTAAGGCCCTGCTTGGGGAAGCAAAGTTGCGGGTCAGGCTGCCTTCCAGGGGGATGGGCCCTGGGAACTGAGGGATCCATTAGGAGCAGACTCTTCTGAGAAGCCTGGCTACAAAGTCCTAGTGGATATAAATGGAGGACAAAATACAAAGAGGGGAAATGGAAAGTTGGGGTTTTGGAGGAGGAGAGAAAAACTGATAAGGTCACTTGCTGCATGGTGTAGGAGAGTGGGATAAGGTGTGATCGTGTGATCCAGGAGAGACCATGTCCAGTGAGGACGTGCCAGTGGCTTGCTGTTGGCCGTGCTGTGTGACTACCACCATCCCGCTTCCTGTCTGATTCTTTGGTAAAGTCTCCATTGCTCTTCTGTGCTTGAGTGTCAGTGGATTCCTGACTGGGGACATAAAGAGGTTGGATTCTTGATTTGGGTATCCAGAATGGAGGTCATGTATCCTACACATGGTGATGGTAGTAGACAACTAATGGCAGGCGACAGTTTAGTTGCCCAGATGTAACACTTCAGAGCATGTGGCTGCCATAGACAACTCTAATTATCTTCATCAGCATCAACCAGGAGGTGCTGAGCACCAGCTCTGGGCCAAGTGTTCTTTACTGTGCTGTGGAAGACAGAGACTGAGCCTGGTGTGACTGATTGTACCACACACGGATGTTCTTGAAGGAGTGTGCAGGCCTACAGGTAGGGAAGACAGCAGCGTGTCCATTTGTGACATGGAGGCTGCAGGAGGAGGTGGGGGTGCATTTCTGGGTGCACAGAGCACACACTTGATGATCCAGAGGACACCAAAAAGTAAAAACATTAGAACTTGAGAACAAAAGTGGGACTGCTTGGTAAGCCAGGCCAGGAGCTGTGTATACCTAATAAGATAAAAAACTTGTGAGTTATGGATTGGGAGGTGAGTTAGGATCTTGAAAATCAAAAGAGAGGCTCCTTCCTAGGTGAGCGAGCAGTGGGAGGAGAGAGGACTATGGGACATTGTAGGAGTGGATTACCCAGTGACCCAGGGCCACAGACAGGAAGGCATTGAGAACAAGAAAGAGGAAGAGAGAGTCAGACAGCTTGTTGGGTTTCAAGGCCAAGCTGGAGAATCTGGGCAGAGTTTGCAGGACAGTGAGATTGGAGGGTGAGATACCAAGACTGGCTTTTCACAGAAGGAGCTGGTGGGTGAACGAAGGCTCCATGGGGTAGGTGGGAGCTTGGAGGTCCTGGAACAAGTGCATTATGGTCTCAGTGACAATCCAAGAAAGGGTGGCTGCTGGGGCTGTGTAGAGAAAAGCCTGAGGTGGCACCAAGTCATGGCGGTGGCTGGCTGGCCGTGGGTACTTTTGTGATGACCTCCCGACCGTCAGTTCCATTGTCCCGAGCCTCTAGGGAACCAGGCACATCCTAGCCCTACTCGTGGCACCCTTGGTTTGAGGGGCAGTGACCACATCTCTGTGGTTGCTCCACATCTTCTGTACCCTGTTGTGCTGCAGGACTTCACAAGGGAGCAAGCTTGTTTCACTCAGGAGCCCCTCTTCTGTAGGAGAGAACCTTAGCACTGTAAGGGCCATGAGTTATGAAAAAGTATCAGCTTCAACTGACAGAATCAACTTCGGGTACACAGACTCCAGCCTTCCAGCCTAGTGTTTATTATGTCACAGTTTCCTAGCTGAAGATGGTCCTTTTCTTTTCCAAGCTGCAGCCTTCTCTTTGGTTGAGACATTACCACCTTGGAGTCAAGTGGGTCCAGAGGCCCCTGCAGCTGACTCTCTTAACCTTTGGGTGTGGAAGTAGCTTTGTAGGAGGCCTGGGTCTGCTGAGGTTCCTCCAGGAAGTCTTGCTGGGGCTGCTGGGGCCCCTTAGATGGGACTGGCCCCTCTGCACAGGGAGCAGCGTCTCCGCTTTCTGGGCGGTGCCTCATCCCTCAGGATGGGGTGGGACCTTTTTCTGCACACAGAACAGATTTCCCACTGAGCTCCAGCACACAGCGGAAAGCTTCTCTGCCTGTTCAGAACCCAAAGCTGTGTTTGCCTTGAGCTGTCCAAATGTTTATCCCTGCGACAATGGGACCAGAGCAAGACGAGATATCCTGCTGTTCAAAGTTTTCCCCTTTCAATTTTTAATGTGTTTTCCTTGATGCATGCTCAAGAGCTTGGCTTCCACATCTGGGCTCCTTCAACACCTGTCCAGTTGTCACCGGTGAGAGTCTGGACCTCACCGGATGTGTGGGTAAGGCCTGGCTCAGGAAGGATTCGCCAAGACAGCCCCTGAAAAACTGTAGGATCTCAGGCAGGCACAGGTTCATCTGATCTGTGTTGACTTTTCACAGCACTGGCTCTGCTCTAGGTATGGGGTGCACAGTAGTGAGCAATAGCCATCCAGAGTGTGAATTATTTATATCACAGAACTAAACAGAAGGCTATAGAACTCTATTTAAAAAATGACAAACGATAATCACCACTCGCCAGGTCTTTTTATAGTCAACACTTGGAGCCTCATCACCAGAGTGCTGGAATTCCTTGACCCAGTGGTTGCAGGTCTCAGATTAGCCTCTTTGCCTTATCTGTCCCTGACACAAGGGCAGCAGCAACACTGGGGTGGACCAGGCCTTCTCTCAGTGCACATGGCCGAGGGATTCTGTGTTAAAGCCAACACCAGGCTATCAGAGGTCACTGCTTCCTCTATCTCCTTCTAAAAAAAATTTTATTTCCTGATTGTAAAATCATTTGGCCCTCTGTGCCTGCATATGCCGCAGACTCACACACAGTTTACATATAATGAATGTGGGGAGGGGGGAAATCAAGTTGGTAATGAACATGTACAGACTTCTTGTTTTTCCTCTCAATGATACGGTACTGCAACTATTTGCAATCAGTGTTTGTAGCAACCCAGGGCTGATATAAAGTACAGGAGAGGATGTGGGCACAGTTTATATGCAAGTGCTGTGCCATTTATACAAGGGATTTGAGCATCCTTAGATTTTGGTATCCCTGAGGAATCCTGGGGCCAATCCACAAACCTTGACCATTAAACAAGAAGCTCTTACTTCAGAATTCTGAGACACACTGGAAGAACTGGTGATAACTAACACTTAGGGACATAGAGTTGGCCCCACCTGAAGGACATCTCAACATTGCAGGATGTGTCATCAGGATGTCTCCCCATGGTCTGGGCGTTGTTGACGACTTTGTTCACTACATCTACTTCCCAGACACACTCATGGGACACAGGTCTTTGCACCAGAGACTGTGGTCCTCCTGAATATCCAGGGACACTGTGAAGTAGGAAAGGGGTCAAGCTTCTCCTGTGGTGGCCGGTGTGACTAGGTTGTTGGCCCATAGAAAATGCAGAACACCTCAGTGTTTTATGTTCCATGTGTCCCCATCTCTCCTGGCTTCCCTTCTGTGTCACTTCTTTCATTTCCTGTTGCCCTGATTTCCTTACCTTCCTGTTTGACCTTTATGTGCTTATGTGTGCCATGCATTTTGTGAATCAAATTGAAGGTGATGTCTAAACAGAGAGCAAGAAATCCACAAGCAGGTTTTTGTATAGCTTCATTTTATTTTGTAGAGAATCATAAACCAAAAATCAGAGTAGATATATTAATGTAGGGTTGGTAAATTTTTCTGTAGCAAATGTTTTAGGCTTTGTGGGCCGCATGGACCCCTCATGGCTATGCTACTTTGCCATTATAATTTAGAGGCAGGCATAAACAGCCATGGTGCACCGTGTTCTAATAAAACTTTATGCGTAGATATAGGTGGTGGGCCAGATTTGCTTAATAAGCCACCTTTGGCTGATTCTTGGTCTAGATCACCCCTTATTTTATGCAGAAATTGAAAGGTAGATGCCAAGAGAGCCTAAGATCATATAGTATAGGAGTTACAATACCAGAGAACCTGTTTGTAAAGAGGAAAGTTGTAGATATGCAGACACACCCAGAGAGAAATACACACACCATCTCCATGAGCACTTTGTTCCTGAATATTCATGTTCATTTCCCTGTGTTTTCAGAGCCACTATCCAGCATTTCATCACGGTGTGAGCAGTGTCCACCCTGCGTGGATCTTTCCGCAGCCTCTTGACAAATTCAGTCTTGTATTTCTCTTACAAGTCTACTATCACCCATGAAGTTACTGGCTCCTTGAGCAAAGATAGGCCCTTTAGCACCATTATTTTCAGTTATTTTCCCCATTTTCCTTGGCTACTACATTTGAATATTGCTCCAGGAAACATACATCTAATTCCATGCACCAAAAATATTTGCTGCATGCTCTAATGTCTGGAGGATGATTTATCAATGTAGGGAGAAAGAGAATAGCAGTCTCTCCCTGTTTCTCTCTAAATGTGTCACACGTGTGGCATTTCACATTAATGTTCTGTACACAGCCTGGGCCACTTTATCCTTATCTCTGAGGACCCCAAAGGAAATATGCATGAAATATCCCTTTTCTGTAGGAATAATCCTTTTGGTTAAATAGATGTACATTCACTGCTGTACTATTTGCACATGAAATTGGACTGTTTGAACCAAACCAGGTATATGTAAGTGTATGTTTAATCAAATATATGACATTTATTGCACTTGTTTCTCCCATTAGGTGGCCCCTGGAGCTAGTGATTCTTAGTAGCCTGTCCTTTTTCAACGGCTCCTGGTGGCAGACTCACACACAGTTCACATTTCTGTCTCATTCTCTCTTCCTCTCTTCGGTGCCTCTCCGTTTTTATATTTTTGGCAAATCTATATAAAATTCTTATATCATCCTCAAATGCTCTCTGGAGCAGAAAGCCCAGACGTTTCTCAGGACTATATTTTTAGTAAGAATGGTCCCTACTGGGCCAGGATGTCCTCCTCTTGTGCTATTGGGAGTCAGTTGATGTTCTGAGTTAACACCTCCAAGGGAAGATTTAATTCAAAGAAACCATGGGGTAATTCCCACCAAGACTTAAAAACCATTCATTTTATCCTGTCCAGAGATACAGAGTTCATATATCTGGTATAACACCCCCGAAAAAATCAAAGAAAAGTTATTACATTTTTTAGACTATTGAACATATTTTGTCTTCATTTGATGAAAGGTACCCTAGACTTGCACTAGGTTATTTGCAATCCAGCACCATTTACTCAGATGGAAAAACATGAGTCAGAGAAGCCACAGCACTGAGCAAGTTCCCACAAGAGTTAGCGAGCTTCCTGTCTTTGGAGATGTTCAGAGAGAGGCAAGATCTGCATTTGGTGGCACAGTTGCTGACAGTTGGTCAGATATTTGCTTTTTCTGAGTCAGGGTCTCATTATGTAGTTTAGGCTGGTCTTGAACTCTCTGTGCAGCCCAGGATGGCCTTGAACTACTACTATCAGCCCTCCTGCCTCAGCCTCCTGAGTGCTGGGATTACACCACCACATCTGGCTTTTATTGGCTTTACTTGGGCTGCACAGAATACTAGACCCAAGAGATGCAGGAGGATAGATATGGTTCCCTGAGGGCATGGATAGAGTACTTTTTGATCCCTCTTCTAGATTGTCAACCCATAGAGCATAGGAAGGCTCATGGAAGTCCTGAAGCTGGAAAACAGAAAGAGTGTGTTCTGCCTAGCAGTTCCCATTCTCATCTCACCTCGGGATGTTTTCCCTACTCGCTAGCCGGGGATCACTCGGTTCCATGTTGTGAGCCACCGTGGCTCCTGGCCTCTTTTATACAGATCGTGATCATGAGCTAAGAATGGTTTTATACTTTTTAAAATGGTTTTAAAAAAAAATCAAAGGGAGAATAATTTGTAACATTTTAAAATTATTTGCAATTCAGATTTCAGTATCCATAAACAAAGTTTTATTGGAACACAGCAATGCTCACTCATTTACATATCTTAACACCTGACAACGCAGAGCTGAGTAGTATCCACGGAGTTCCAAACACCCACCAGCCAGAAATAATTACTGTCTGGCCTTGGAGAGGAAAAGTTTGCCATCCCCCCTCTGTCACTGTAGATGCGTTCCTTGGGTGGCTGCTGGGATTAGTTACCCACAGCCCAAGGTCATGGATAAGCTGTGACATTCATCCCCTTCCCACAGGGACACGGCCACCTTTTCTTCCCCAACCTCAACTAGATCCTGCAGTAGAGACGAAGAAAGAGACCGGAGGCAGTGGGACCCCAAGTTCGTAGCAAGTTCCCAGCTCGGCTCAGCAAATGATCAGAACGTTTTCTACTTTCCAAGTTCAAGGAAATGTGTCTGAGGTCACCTGGCTGCCCTCCTGCAGTCCCTGCACCCCAGGCTTCCTGGCAACTTACAGTCCAGTCCTTACCATAGAGAGGACCCCCAATCAGACCCATAGGGCAGTGCCTCCGCCCACACTGCCTCCTGGTCTGCAGGCCACACGCTTGTGTGCCCGGCTTTGCATGTGCTCTGTAAAGAGCAGCTGTTAATTTTACGAGCTGGTGTGTTGGCTGCTCTGGCCTCCTCAGGGGTGTTGCATAAGTGAGAGTTTCACAAATCTGTCTTTGGGTTGCCCTGGAGTGACCTGCTTCAAGTTGACCATCATGCCTGTCTCGAGGGGCCCTTGGGTTCTTGTGGTGAGGGCTGCCCCTCCTCTGGGGTGTCCAGGTAGAAATGGTTCCCTGCATTGTCCTTCATACCTCTATCTGCTTATCTGTGTGTCCAGCCCACATCTATTTATGGATGTTCTCCAAGGTACTCTACAGTCAGTGGTGCCTAATACATGAGGTGGAACACTGCGGGGTCTGTATAGGGCACAGGTATCCTCCCCAAGACCACCTGTGCCAAGGTAGAAGTAGGACCCAGACCTCTGAGCGGGCCTCCTGCTTCTGTCTGGCTCATCGTGTCTCTGTCTCGCTTGATTGGAACCCTCAAAGTGGCTAGGTCAGTGGTGGTGAATCCATGACACATGTGCCACAGTGGGCTGTTTGTTATCATTGAAAGCTCTAAAAGGTTCGCCATTACTGGGCTAGTCGAACCTCTCACACCCCCAAATCTCCAGGTCCCCTGTTTTTCTCCCTGGGATGGCATCCCTGAGAAGAATCTGCTGTGGTCCGTGGAACACAGAGGGCTGCTCTGGGTATGGCAGTGGGCGAAACAACCTGAATGTGGCATCTGCCCCACCTGTGCCCAGGACTTTCACTCTGGTTGAGTTGTTCATCCTCGTATGCTTCAGTTTATTCCTCTATAAAATGGGGACAATAGGCACTTCCTGCTATGTTGTGGAATGAGTCGATGAGTGTACAACATTTAGGGCCTGGCTACTGCTAATGGGCATTGTCAGCTGTGGTTTTTGTTATCATCTTGGTGAGCTGTAACCGTTAAGGAGGAAGTGACTGGTTTTTGGACTCACAAGGGTAAGGCGTGGAGAAGTCCTTTCCTAGGTTTGAGATGTAGCAGCCTCAGATCTCCCAAGCCCAGCATCCTCTCAGAGGGCTGAGGAGCTCAGGCATAGCCTTGTGAATGTCTGGGTGCCCTGGGAGATCCTGTCTGAGTCCATCCAGTTGACAGCCTTCGCTTCAGGCCCACACTTCTCTCAGACTCAGCCAGGCTTGGCCCCCTCTGAAGCAGGCTCATGCTAGCCTGACTCACCATTGTCAAGTCGGCCAGGAAACTCTCACTTCATGTAGCCTCCCTGAGCTGGCCAGGGGCCAAAGGCCTACTGGCCTCTCCCTGGAGCTGTACATCGTGGGTGTGTGTGTTACAGGAAATGCTTGGGCAGGATGACAGATGAGTCTGGTGGTAAAAGGGTTAAGTGCGCTCGCTGTGGTCTGAGCACCCAGTTGTCCCTGGATGTGCAGCAGAGAGAGACAGGCTGGTTTCAGGTAGCACGACAGCACCAGGTTACACGGAGATGTGGTTAGTACCCACTCTGGGAGGTAGTGACCACAGAGCTATCGACAGGAGATGGGCACATGGCTACATCACAGGGGACAGTGACACGGTGTCTCTTGGCCACATCTCTTCGGAGCTCTTCTGCTTTCCCTTCGGACACTCTTTTAAACAATCCCAGCTCCTCACCAGAATGCCATTCACGGTAATGTCAGATGCCATTCACTGCAATGGACACCTATTGGTGCTTCCAGAAAAATCTGGAAAGTTCCACAATGCAAAATGTTGAAAGTGGAAATGTTATGTTTGTGTTTGCTAGGATCATTCTGAGTGGCAAGATTTTTGGAGCAGAGATAGGTGGTAAATCAGTCAGTGATCTATCCATCCATCTCTTGAACAGGCCCAGAAGCTCAGTTTTTCTAGTCTTGGTCTCATATCCTGTGCCCTTGGATCCCAGGGATCGTAATAAATATGTTTATACTACCAACCGTTCTCCATCCTTCCCTTCTCATCTCTCCTCTTTTCTTCTTTCCTTCCTTTCCAACCAGTAAAAGCTGGCGCCCCCTGGAGGCGTGGCAGGGAATGGAATGTGTTTGGACCTCAGCACTTGTGTTCTTACCCAGCTGTCCCCACAAGGCCTTCAGAGGAGCAGTCCCTACCTGTCAGAAAAATACCCTGGGAGGAGGGTAGGGGTGCAATTCTCTTTCGAGTCTCCAGTGCAGCTGAGAGAAAGTTTTTTTAGTGATGAGACTCAAAAATAGAGACGAGGATTATGACAAAGTGTCAGCTTTTGTTGTTACTGGAAAGCACGTGATCTGCAAGTCACACCCCGGACCACACACAAGCTGACGTTTCCGAGTTTAGTTCAGTGGGCTATGTTTAGGAGGAGGCAGACGGATGCGTGCCTACGGGCTCTGAATATCTTGATTTGGTGCCTAGAAGCCCCATTTTTAGGGTCCGGGTTTAGAATAAGGCTCCCCTTACCCCACAGAAAAACAATGATTTCAGGGAAATGCTGCCAACAGAAAGCTACCGTTTGCCCTAAAAATTTTATTGTGAGAAATGTTTTGTCCTGTCTGGGGAGGGAAAGAGGACGCTGGAGTTGCTTCTTTGTCTTTCATAAGCAGTGGGGCTATCTTTTTTGCTCATGGAGTTAATTTTAGTTCCTCCAGTTGGCCTTGTGCTGACGCAGGAGGCCTGGTGCAGGTGAGAAGCCCGGGCACAGGTTCTACAAAGGCACAGTCTTTCTTGGAGAATAGGCTTCCTCCTTGGGCAAGCAGGCCTCTGGGCCTTCTTTGCTTATCAAGGTGAATTAACCCAGAAGCCGAATGAACTGGGTGCATTGGCTCCTCTGCAGGAACAGAGAGCCCAGGATCCAACAAGGCCTGCGAAACCACTAACTTCTCCAAATTGTCCCAGGCTATATTAGCAAAGAGGCTCAACTCTGACCTGCTTCCCGTCCCCTTTTTAATGCTACCCACCCTTTGTTGGTGAAGCAGGGGCCCCAAGGAAACAGGAAATGGCTCCTGGGAAAGGAGAGAGGAAGAAAAGATTGCTTTCCCGCACCACTCTGCTTCAAACTTTATTTACACTAAAAATAGCTTGAAATGGAGGGCAGCTCACAAAAAAGGTGGAATCTCAGAGGACTGCTGCGCCCCTGGCTGTCGCTGAAGCCTGCTGGGTTTGTTAGCTTCCAAGTCCTGTCTTGCCCAAGAAGCTGTGAGGTTTACAAGTCCACTAGGAGGGGTCCAGGCCATTTTCCTTTTTCTTGAGCAAAGGCCTATTTTGAGGCATGGCTTGGAGAGTCTGTCCAGAGCTCATGATATCAGCTGGGTACTCACAGAGCTAGTTGTCTGTCTGGTCTCATGTTCCAGGGGTGGAAAATAACTCCTTGCAAAGGAAAGCAGTTGTTTTCAGGAGCTGTTTAATCTCCAGGCACCTGGGTGGGGTCCCCGAGGAGGCCTCCATAAAGTTAGCATCTCCCTCTGAGCTGGGAACTGGGCAACTTGGTTTCTCAGCCACCTGGGATCCCTCAGGAAGAAAGCTCAGATCTGAGAGAGGGAGAATCATTTCCTCACCTTGACCCATGCTGTATGTTGCTCTGGGTCTTGGAGTTGGTGACAGAGTTTGTGATGCATTTGGGATGTGAGAGTAGAGATGACAATCACTTTTAACTGAGGAATGTGGTCCGTAGAAAACTGTGTTCTAACTCCTCAGTTACCTCTCTGTGTGACCTTGGAGGTATCAGTTTTCTCTTCAAGACCTCGGAGGGGGCTGTGGATGGGTTGAGGGGTGCCAGGGTTTTGTCAGTGGTTTGCTCCCTTGCAGCCCAGATTATCTCCATGTTTTTTCGTTGCCTTTACTCGCTTTTAGTCAGAAAGGCAGCAAGGTTTACCACAGACTTCCAATGCCCTTGGCTGTGTGCCAGGCAGTAAGAGGATTTGCACAAGGAAAAACAGACCTTTGCTTCCTGTGGGAGCAACTGGAGAGAAGCAGGATAAACAGAGAGCGTCCCCTCATCGCCCTCCCTGGAGTCGCGGTTCGTTCATACTAAAATCTCCAACTCTTTTGTGGCTTGTTCTGCCCTGTGAAATAGTGCGACTGCCTCTGACTCTGTTTCTGAGGTTCTTTTCCTTCCCAAGCCCCTCTCATTATGCAGAAATAAAGGAAGTATGTGGGCAGAAGCTTCTAGATGTACGTGACTGGAGTTGGCAGGAGGAAGATGCCGTGGTGGGAGGTGCCACAGGTCCAGGCCAGGGTCTCACCGGAGCAGCTGGCTTATTTTAAACTACTTCCTCCTGAAGCCCCTTCTTGGGCCATCATCAAACGCTTGGGCACTCTGAAGGAATCGTATTCCCACTCCACATCAAGTGTGATGATGCCCTGGACCTCCACACTGACCAATGGAGCAGCCTCTGCCCAAGAAGACCCCTTGTGAGAAAAGCATCCTGTCCCTTGCTTTCAGTCTCCTGACTGAACAAGTAAGTCGTTACGGTTCTGAAAATCCATTCCACCTCCAGAGACAGAAGCAGCCCATCACACCATACCGGTGAACACTGCATACACAAATGGTATGCTTATTTAAAATAACGTCTGCCAGAAGGTACTCAGAAGGGGCTGTGGAGTAAGGAAACATTATTGCAGTAACAGTCATTTTTTAATTTCTGGAGCAAGGTGGCAGACTCAGGGTGCTGGCGGGAGCCCACCCCCCAGGGGAGGATAACCCCAAATTTATAGCCAGGTAGCAGATGTTCTGGGTGCTTAGTGGATTTCATATTGCAAGAGCTTCTCAAATGAAGCTTCTTTTTAGGATAACTTCCTAGATGAGCTTAAAAAAAAACAACCACAGCACACCCTCAGTGGACTATTTTGAATGTTTCCAATTTAATTAACATGATTTAAGCAAAGACTGTCCAGAAGGAGAAGAAGAAGGCTGCACCCTCCCTTGGATGCTAAATTACAAAAACATCACCACTCCTGCGCCCTTGTGCTGCTACACTGTAAATCCATGGCTTTGCCTGATTGTTTTCTCCAAGGAGTTTGAGCACTGGAGACGGTTTCCATAGTCCCCTGACCCAGAGGGAGTTGCATGCCGGGGGCTGAGGAGTTATTTTACCGAACAAGCCTCGCAGAGGTGATTCCAGCACCCACAGATACAATTCTTCCTCCCCAGGCGGAGATGGAGAGATCAAGATAGAAAGAACAGAAATAAATAAGTAACCAGTTTCTCTTTCATTTAACTTTCTTTCTGAGACAGCCCCTGGTGCTAATTATTGCTGCTGTAGATTTTGTCAGCCTTCTCGAATGCCTGTCCTTTTGCCATAGGTGGTATATTTTAGAGATGCATAATGACGAGAAAAACAATCCACTTTCCTGAAAGATAATTTTGTGTACATTAAACAGACACATTAAGCCATTTATAAGAGAGCTGCTTGTTCTCAGGAGTCTGGAGGAAATCTAAATTTCTAATCCTGAGCTCTTTAATAATTTTCAAAAGAACTGAGGGCAATAATTAAATGTCTTTGAACTTCCTCAGGCTGTCTTCTCTTCTGTGATCTCAAAGCATTTAAAAAGGAATAGAATTCACTACCTTGATGAAATTCTCTGAAGGGTATGTGGGCATCAGTTCCAGGAGGATTCTTTCTGCAGAATAGGGGAAACTAAAGTAAAAATGTTCCAAAATAAATGTACAAGGTCACTTTTGGAGCTTCAAGCCTAGGGCTGAGTGAGGAGTCTTCAGACCAGTTTTGATTTTACAGTCTTGGCCCTAAATCTTGGAAAAGCCTCAGAGAAGAAAAAACCAAGGTAGAACCTAGTTATGTCCCATAATGAGATTATGCATAATATACACTGTTTTGGAGCCTTATTTCTTTAAGGATTAGACAAGATCTAGTCTGAAATAGCAAACAAGTTTTGTTTCCTGGAACAATTCTGATTGGCTGGTGATGCCTTCAGAGAATGGTTTGCTGCAATTCAAGGCTCAGTCACTAAGACTATTGAGGCTTTGCTATAAAGAATGCTGGGATTGATTAGTGATGTCTGCTGTGAGCAAAGGCTTGCAGACATTCTCCAATGTTGTTATGCCTTAGCTATTTGTTCTCAATCACATTTTCTCACAGTTTATGTATGAGTGAAGTGAGACTTGTTTAAGGTTATATAGTCAGTCCCAAGCAGTGTATGGACTACAACCCATGTTTCCTGAGTTTCTGTAGTATTTCATAGCCCAGGTCTGTAGCTTAGGTCTCAGAGGAGCAGCAAGGTTGTCTGCTTTCTGGATGAGGTTTCCTTTTCTTTCTCTCTTCCCCTCTCTTTCCTTTCATGTGGCAGACTGACTTCAGATTTTTCCATCTGGAGACTTTGTCTAGTGTTTGGAGAAGCACACAGGGTGGATTTCAGAGCCACAGTTATTCTACAGGCAAACAGAAATGCAAGCACAATTTTCCCATTTGTTATGTCCACTCTCAAAATGGCTCTTAGCATGCGGCACATGCTGAGCTCCGCCTTCCTCCTGCAAAGTTCCTCCTTAGCCCACTCCTGGGGTTCCATTCTCTCATCTCAGCAGATGCCTTTAATGTGCCCTATTCCCCCAGCATCATAAAAAGCCTGTGGTGGGGGTGCATATGTCATTGTCTCCTTCCTTCACCGCCTCACTCCTATTTCTTCCAGTTTTCTCCCTTAATGTTCTATCTCCTCAGCTATTCATGCTCACATCTTAATGGCTCTGCTTACAAAGATAAATACATCCTGCCTTTGACCAAAAGCCGTTTCAGCCCTGACTTGAATTTCAAAGTCTGTCTCAAGTGCAGGGAGGCGACAGGGGTCAGGTCCTTAGTCTTATCTTGAGAACCATAAAAGTTTGCTAAGAGTTTCTCATCTCCATCAAGACGAAAATGGAACTCCAAGAGTTCAAGTATGAGAGATAAATAACAAGGCAAACTCCAGCTTCTGTCAAAGCCAAGTTCCCTTTGCTGGTTTTATGGGTCCACCTGCCATGTCTTCACCCTGGCATCCATCTCATTGTGATATCAGACAGAACCTTCTCCAGGAACTGATGTGAAACTGGAATGAGGTGGGAGATTTCAGGCATTTGGTAAGCACAGACGAAGGTCAACAAGTCATGTTCTTGGACCATCACTCTCTCTTCAAGTCCTCAGTTCTCGCTCCTCCCTTTTCAACCTAAGGAGAATTGGAACTGAATATTCATTAGCTAGAAGACACAGGCTGGCTTTAGATTCTGAGATTGTGATTTATTGGGCACCATAACCAATAGGACCGTGGTTTGATGTCCCAGGCTATCTTTCCAATTAGACATGGGCATGTTTTTCTGTTGGGATTAAATTTGCCATCTTGGGTTCAGTAACCAGCCATGTATAAGAGGGAATGGCTCGGCTGGTGTTCCTGGGGGTTGTTGAAGAGAACACATGTCCACTTTCCCACCTGTGTTATGGGCAGCTCACATGCAGCTCTGGGGGGGGGCCAAGCAAGTTCCCAGAGCATATTCCCATGAAACTTGTGTCTGATTGAGGCCATTGGTGAGAAATTGTTACCAAAGTCTTACATGCCAGCAGCCACCCAGTCCTGTGGATTTGCCCTTGCTGTTTCTTTCTCCTGAACTTCTTCCCTAACAGCTTCTTGATCTCTCTCTTTTGTCCCATCTTCTTCCTTCAGCCCATTTGCATGCCATTACTGGATGAATTGTGCTCAGAGCCCACTTTTCCTGGGTTTTCGGGTGCCTCTAGGGTTTTCATTGTCTTCCCATGGACTGGAGCCTGCACTCCTGATGCAGGTGGCCAGGGCTTACCTTGGATCTCTACCACCTTTCCAACAGCCTTCCTTGCCTTCTCCTCCTCGTACTCTGTGAATTCTCATCCTCTTGCATCTTTAAGATAAGGTGCAGTCCTCCCTTCCTCTGAAAGCTGCCAGCATTGTGTACCATTCATGTACACTCGTGCCTGGGTGAGGCTCATCTGACTTAGAGGCAGCATGGCTGAGTGGTGAGGAGCACAGGCTGTGGATCCCGAAAGGCTGAGTTTGACCTTGGCTCTACCATGCTCTAGTTGGGCCAAAAATAATTGCACTTGGGTACTATTGGGTGATTATGAAGATTAAATGACCTAATATTTGTAAAGTGCTTAGAACAGTAGCTGGCACAGACTAAATATTATATAATTTGTTTGTTAATCAAGTATCGCAACGTGCAAGTTCCTTGAATATAGGCAAGATGCATTTTAGTTTTATAATTCCTTTTTGTCTTGTACTAGGTTGAACCAGATTCCTGTTAAAATGAGAGAGAGAAAGAAATACATGTGCAAGCATTTTGTTATCGCTTTACATGTATCTGTTTATTTAACTGGTATTATTAAGTATCTGGATATGCCAAGCTCTCTGCTCACAGAGGTGATCGCAATGGGCTAAGATATGGGCTGCATATTCAATGTAAGTCGACGTCTAAATATGTTGAATAGAACTGTATAGAAGATAAGTGACAGACATGATTATTTGTCACAGTGTTACAGATTAGGGAACCACAGAGTTTTTTTAGTAACAGAAGTGAGATATATGTCTAACAAATATCAGAACTGGGCTTGCGTACGTTGTTGGTTGTAGTCCTTTCTCCTGTGCCACATGCTTCTCATTGAAGAATGAATGAAGGGGTGAATGAGTGTGTGAAAAAGTGAGTTAGGAAGGTCTCGAAGTCACATGGCTCTGGAAAAGATCAAAGCAGGGACTTGCCCAAGAAGATGCGTACTACCTCAGGTTGGGCGGGTTCCCAAACCCTCAAGCCATAGCCATATGTCTGGTTGGACATTTACTGACATGGTCACATGGAGAAGTTTTATGGATCAATTTTCTAGAACTGTCTCACTCTTGCTGTCACACCTGGGTGCCCTCCAGCCATTTCTTTCTGTGGCAAGGGCGATTTTCTTTTGGGTAATGCTTAGGACAAAAGATGGATGTGACTGGATAGAAAAGTATATAACTACCTCCTCTTTGATCTCCTTTCATCATAATGGACCCATTTGGAAGGTTTCCATGGGGACAGGGACAATGCCCCTCCCTTGGGCATCATGAACCACTGAATGATCAAGGCACCAGAAGAGTCTGGAGTGAGGTTGACTGGTTTCCATAGCAACCATTGCTCGCCTCAACCCCCACCCACCCACCGTGCTTCCCTCTTTCCATGTAAGTATGTGTTTGTTTATCATTGGCTCAAACCCTAAATGCCTGAGCAGCTATTTAGGTATCATCTCCACCTCTACTGCTGAGGTCATTCTCACTTTGGAGATGAACCCCACAGATGAGTGAAGTGGGGAGGCACAAAATTTGCTCCACTTGGACAAGCTGTCCTTTAGGCTCCAGACTTTGTGCTGTCTGTCAGCATGATGATGGTGATGAGGGTTGAGGGCTAGAGATGCTGATTTAGAGCCACTGGAGTCATTTACCCCGTTGAGGATCCTAGAGTGAATCATCAAGTGTCTCAGAGAGCTGTTGGTGACACACAGCTCTGCATAAACACATGGCTCATTGCTCTCCCCTGGGAACAGCCAGGAGCTGGCTGAGATGCAGAAACCTGAGAAATCCTAGACCTGGGTGCCCAGCCTGGTGAGATGGCTGCTGAGCTTTGGATATGGAACTTGGATGTGCCGTGCATGGGAAATGTACTGGGAAAAGAAGACTGCAAAACTTCTTATACTTTGTATATGGGTTAGATCTTGAAATTGCAATATCTTAGATAGATTAGTTAAATAAACTATATAATGAAAATTAATTTCCTCTTTTTTACTTTTTTAAAGAAAAGTTCATCTTAGGTAGATGGGCTAATGATTGCATGACCATGTGAAGGTGTTAATACTGTTCAACTGTATACTTTCATTAAAATGATTAAAATGGTCCATTTTGTTATGCATATTTTACTTCAAAGAAAGGAAAGCAAATTAAACCTGGAGAAAAAGAGCCATTTCTTCAGGGTTCCTTTTTAGAAGTCTGGACCATGTGCCCAGAAGCACTCAGCACACCCCCACATTTACCTCCCAGGACAGGACTGAATCACCTGCTGGGTCATAAACCAATTGCTGGCAAAGGAATGAGATCACCATGACTGGCTCAGGCTGACTGAGCTTAGAAGTGGGCCAGGCTGAGATGAGTTATCTGCATCCCCCCAAAAATTCAGAGTTCTCTGGACTAGGCAGGGAGGGCATGGCAAAATAAGAAGAGAAAATTCGTGTTCTAAAATTAAGCTTCAGGTAAAAGTGATCGGACAGTTGGAATGGTATGTGTCTTTAAATCTGTCTATAGTTGTAAATAAGTAATAAATGCCTTCTAGAAACTTTAAGATTAGTTATATGCACATGGCTTCCCTTATATTTTTTTTGGACAATACTTCTTTGTAGCATTGTGGTTAAACATAGCACCCAGCCTATTCTCTTTCACTTTCAAACTCTTGATGTTGGACAAGCTGTGTCTTGATTGCTTTATCCATATGATAGGAATAACAGTAGCAGCTGCTTCAGAGAGTTGTTGCCACCTGGAGTTACTATGTGTGGAGAAGCTAGACAAATGTGCAGAAGTTTAACACACTGTAAGAGCCTAACAAAGATCAACTGTCTTCAGGTCGGCCTGGGGAGTAATGGCTGTTCTAGGAGTCTCCAGATTTTTCCTAACCCTGCATCACAGCTCCTGCTGCAGGTAGAAGCCCCCAGCAGGGAAAATGCCCTGCATCACAGCTCCCCTTTGCAGGGAAAGTGCCCCCCCTGAAACAAGAAGCTTTAATCAGATTGATCAGAGGTGGCTGAGGAAGGTTTGGTGGATGGCTTTTCTCCTTTGGGTAGTCACAGGGTGCCTTCTTCCAGATGAAGGGCTTCTTGTGAGCCTTGTATCAGCTTCGTGGAAAAGAATAAAGAAAGAAGAAAAGGTTCATGAAGAGAAAAGCCATTACCAGGAACAGTACAAGTAATACAAGTGGAAATTACTTGAATCTGAGCCTGCTGCAAGCCCTCCTGTGACTCTGGGGTAAACAGAACCGGAGGCTGGTTGTCCAAGGGCCTCACCCTCTGAATCCCACATTAGGAACCTTTTAAGGAGTTAGTGGCTATCAGGAAGGCATTTCCAGCGTAACTGAGGGGAAAAGTGTCTGGTTTTTAAATTGTTTCTAAGCAAGCAATTGAAAAAGAATAATAGGTGAATTTGTGATGGCCCACACAATTTTTGGGCTCGGGCATATAAGGAAGAATTTTTTTTTTTGACCTTTAGACCATATGGGGATGTTTCTTTATGTCACTGAAACTTAGGTTAGAATAATTGAATCTTGATGAATTCAGTATCTATTCAAATTGTTCCCTCTTGTTTAGGTAATAGAATTTCCATGCTAGAGGGTGCCATAGAGCCCTAGGGATTCAACTGATTCTGTACAGAAGGAAACTGGCTTGGAGATGTAGGTGACACCCATGTTTCACAGAGTACTGTCAAATGTCACATTTTTCAGAAGTTTTCCTTATTTTTTCTAATTATTTTGATAAGTTGCTTTCAATTTTAACTATTGCCACACCCCCATCATCTTTATCTCTTGCTTTTCTTTTTAACACTTATTTCTGATACATGGTAGATGTGGTTTATTTATTTTGTCATCTGTCTTTTCCTGTTTCCACCAGGTTCTAAACTAGCCCCATAAAACCAGGGATTTTTTTTGCATCACCACTGTGTCCTCATTTCTTGGATTACAGTAGATGTTGAGTGAATAGATCTACTGAATGAATGGAAGAGACCTGGAATGAGTCTCACTGGTCCACTTGCGGGGAATGAAAGTCCGCCTGTGGTCACCTAATTCTGAGGCCTTTCAGGAGAGATTGAAAAAGCCATTTCCAGCTCCAGTGGGGCTCTCAGGTCAGAATGGTAGGGTTGCCTAGGGCTAAGCTATAAACTGACTTTATAAGAAAGAGGTTATAAGTTTGGAGATATAGTGCTTTTTCTTTTCAGGTAGAGGCTGTTGCATTTCACCACATTCACCAGCCTGCTTCAATCGAATAGCAGACATGGCAGATGTTTGGGGACTCCTTCTTGCAAAACTGTGGACATCATTCACATGAAGAACCAGTGGGGTTTACTAGGTCAAGGACTAGCAACAGGTGTAGCTTGCGGAGGAACGTTGGAAGCAAAGCTGGGAAGGCAGTGGGATCCTCCACTGGGCAGACATTCATCAGAGTCCTGCTGTGTGCTGGACCTTGAGCTGGATTTGGGTTGGGGGCTTTTTAATTTAATTTAATTTAACTTAATGTCTATTTTTAATTCTTCATTGCCCCCAACCAGCTACCCTTCTTGGGCATCCCAGGATGTTGCCTGAGCTGGTCTCAAACTCCTGGACTCAAGCGATCTTTCTGCATTAGCTTTCTAAATAGCTCAGATTACAGGTGTGTGCCTCTGTGTATTTTAATTGACAAATACTAATTGTAGTTATTTATGGGATATAAAATAATGTGTTGTTTTTATACATGTGATAATGTAAGATGATCAAATTAGGCTAATCAACATACTCATCATGTCAAACATTTATCATTTTTTTTGCAGTGAGATCATTTAAAAGAGAAGGCTTTAAGTGATCTCACATGGCTGGTTTGTGGATATGTTTGAGGGAATAAGGATTCATGAACAGGACCAGGAGGGAGAGAAGGACTCATATTTTCTGTCATGTTTCTGAAATGTGTCTTAATTCCTTGGTAAGGAAGGCTAAGCTATAAAGTATTGCAAGAAAAAGGTCTAAGGGGCCAGGGGTTTAACTCAGTGGTTCAAGCACTTGCTTGGTAAGTGGAAGGTTGTGAGTTCGATCCCCAGTACAAAAAAAAAAAAAAAAAAAAGAAAGAAAGAAAGAAAGAAAAAGAAAAAAGTCTCCTCCAGAAGCTCTGTGAAAGGACTCTAATTAAATGGGTCCTTTGTGAGGGAAATGAAGGAGAGAAACAGACAACTCAACTCTGTTGAACCGCAGAATGAGTACTTGAACTTAAGCTTCTCAACATTAGAGTCAGGCCAAGCTTCCAAAGAAGACTCGTGGACAGGGGACGGGAGCTGGAGGGATCAGTGCAAGGTCATAATGAGACACTGAATACAAGGCTTTGGTAGGAACTGGGAAAAACAAGGAAGGCCTTAGTGTTGACTCCCAATGTGAGAAGAAAGATGGTACCAAATATAACACTTGAAAACCTAATACGAAAGAAACTTCAGGTGACAGTATAACATTTTTAGACTATTTTCGTTTCATCTCTATGCACACATTCATTCTTCTCTTCCCCTCTGGGAGGAATTGTAACTCTGGCTCATAAAAATGCTAACATTTATTAAGGATATTCTAAGCACCACATACAATCCCATGGGCTTTCCCTGGGCTACTTCACATCTGTGTCGTGAGCGTGGTGTGATATTCCTCCCTAGACAATGGTGCCAAGGGGTGAGGAAGCTGGCATGGGTAAGCGGAGCCCTAATGGAAATGCTCACCCTTCGTACTGGAGATGGTGCAGTGTGGCAGTATTGGCCAGGAGGTGGGTAATTGTTGGCCATGAACTAGGCGTAGCTTGATGTGATTTTATCTCATTAAGGAAGCAATTACTGAGGGAAAGGTACTCTTTACTATTACAGTTGTAAATCTGTAATAAAGCTTTAAAATCTTTTACTGATAAGCTTTCAAAACCAGAGGTTCCTTTGAGCATATTTCTCATCTTACCGCTGTTACTTGCCTGTGTCTGATGTTCTCTTTACAACTGTATCTTGGCATCTCTCTTAGTCTTTTCTATTTCTTTGTTTTCTTTTATATTTATCTGGCTGTTTTCTTTACTTTTCCTTTCTCTCTTTAATAATAATAATCTAAGTACCTGGGAGCATCCCTTAAATGCCTATGAAAAAGAATTCAAGGGAATTCTTTTCATTGCTGGGCAAAAGAGAATTTTATGCTTTAATTTAAAAAGGATTTGATTATTTAATCAACTTATTTAATACTAGAAAAAATATTTGGATTCCCTACTGGGAAGGACCAAGGCCCTTACTGGATAGTGGTCCTTGATAGGAGTAACAGAAAGGCTTGAAATTCTGTTGACCAGATGTGTCAAAGAGTTCCTGTTGGTGCTATAGCTTTTCCTGGTTATTTCTCATTTTACTTATTCATTTGTTTGTTTGTTTATTGGTACCAGGAATCAGACTCAAGACTTTGTACTTGCCAGGTAGGTGCTTGTGCTGCTGAGCTATATCCCCAGCCTTATTACTCAGTTTAACATAGAAATTATTCAATATGCACTACTTCTTACGGTGTCCGGGGAAAGCCTTGTGTTCTTCCCAAATATCAGATGGAACATGAGTCTGTGCCTGGGAACCAAGAGCCTCTGATTGGAAACCAGAAAATTACCATGGGTGTCAAAGCATCTGAATGTTTGCAACTAAGCAATAAAAATGCATGTATGTGCTAGGGGCTATAGAATGACATTTTTAATTTGAATCACAAGATGGAAGGAAAAGCTGTCTTTTCCAACATTTCATTAGTCTCATGATGAGTAGTAATAACTCTGTCCTGAAATTGCATTCTTCCTGCCAACTGATCCCCTTAACCCGGGCTGTTTTATAATGGCAGTGATAGTGCTCTTCTCTTACACACACTGCTTCTCACTTGCCAAGGTGCTTGTCTTAAACTATCTTCTTTGTCATCAGAACACGGGGCACCCCCAATACTTGCGAGATGGGGTGAAGCAGTGAGGAGGCACAAATGTTTAATGCACAAGAAAGTGCCCCCACCCCTCTCCTGGGTCCCTTTGAAACCTTTGCACCTGCAGGAGGAGGGCAGTAGATGTCATTGCATGGCCTGCTGTCTCAGTGGCCCCTAGGAGTCTAAGGGTGAGGGTTGCTCCAGATGGACCAGTATCCAGAACATTTTCAGAACTATGACTTAATTTTCTCAAAATGGTTTTTAAGCACTGGGAACTTCTTTGAACTCAGTAAAAGAAGTAAAACCCTCTATTATGCATCAGCAGAGTTGGAAGTTTACTTTGTGTCCCTTGCTGGGGAGGACCTGTAGTCCTTTGAAGGAGCGAAGTACTTTGAGAACCTTACTTGTTTAAATTTTATATCTGGAGGAGTTGGACACTATTGTAATTGGCATTTTATGCAAAAAAGAACACAGGCTCAGAGTGATTGAGTGACATACTGAGGTTTGCAGAGCAGCTAAATGCTCTGACTTCATGGCCTCTTTTCCCAGACTCTCCATCAAGAGGTGTCTCGTGAAGCCCGGAGTTCTGTGTTAGGTGACTTTGTTGCTCTGGATTAAGGACTGTGATGGGGAGGATGCTGCAGGGTCCAGGCGCTCTGAAGCCCTGTGCGTTCTGGTAGAGTAGCATTTGCATCACACCTGTGCCAGCCTTCTCTGGAAGCCTGTGTCCTCCAAAGAGGTCATCCCTCCCCTCCTGGAGGGACCCTTCTAACACACACCTGCAGTTGGGCCACCACTTCCCTACTGGAAAGTTGTGAGTTTCTGTTTTCCATTTGCTCAGAGCCTGGTGCCAACCCTTTCTTTGGAGGGGTCTGTGCCCATCTTGGGCCTTTCTTAGTGGCTAGAGCACTGTGCTAAGGTGCTGCAGATGGTGCAGGAGAGGCAAGGTCTCTGCAGGTGTTTGCGGATGCTGTCTGTCTTGGAGGTCTCCACATGGCAGTTACTCAGTGGCCCTAGGCAGGTACTGGGCTCTTGACCACCTAGTGACTCTCCTGGGTACCCCGTGAGGACTATGCTAGCATTCCTGATTTGCTGAAGAATCGAGTGAGACTGAACTCCCAGGAATCATACAGCCAGCCTGGAAGATCTGAGAGGATTTGCCCTGGTCCAGCTCTGAAGCAGCACATTGCCCTCCATTCAGAGTGACATGAGAGGCAGAGCCAGCAGGAACAGAGAGATTCTATCACCATAGCCCAGCAGTGTCCCCTGCCCAATCCCTGCATTACCACCTCTGTCCCCGGCTCAGCCGTCCCTACCCGTGATGCTGATCAGGCGCGCTTCTCCATGAAGTCTCCGCAGGGTGTGAAAGTGGATTTGGGCCTCCAGTGAGATCTTGATTCCTGCGGTCCAGGAAGTGGTGTGTGGGTATCTTCCTTCTGCTGCTGCAGACACTGCTATAAGCCCCGTCTTGGGGAAACTGTAAACTGTACATACTGATATACTGGCACCCACCTAGCCCTCCAGGTTACAGGAAATCCACCAACTTACTCATTAAGCCCAGCAGGAAATGTGACCTTCTGTCTGTCTGTTTTGGGGTTTGTAGTCTACCCTGCTTCACATCATAGTGGAGGTGAGCAGCGGACCAAGCCCCAGGAGTCTGGTGTTTTTTATGTGTACTGGCATCAAAGCCATGTGAAGATAGGCTTGGAAAATACCCAAAGATGGCTTTGGACAGCCTTGTTGCGGTCTGTTCTGCCCCATGACCTGTCACTTAATCAAATGACCAAGGATGTGTTAAGAGGGAGAAATGTGTAAATGTTTAGAGAGCAGCTAGTTGTGAGCTGTAAATGGCCCTGGCATGTTTATAGGGAATGAGTGGCTCAGAAATGAAGCCCCAGTCCCTTTTTTTTATTGAGGGGGTGTTGGATAGAATTACCAAACTGATGGATGGAGGGAGTGTTCTGGTTGTTAAATATTTAGGCCTGGGGAATCTTTTGATGTAGCGCCTTGTGACAACTGCTTGGGAAGCGCATTCGGACTAGCTTAAATTAGCTCAAGGCCACATGTTCGGGGGAGGGACACTAGAGATTGGAGTAGATTCCAGTTGTTTGCAACTCTACCTTCTAAGAGTTAGGACTCTGGTAGGTCAGGACATCCAGGGAAGTGTTTACCTCTGCCTTGTTCTGCCCTATGGGGTTCTTAAAGTCTGGGTAATTGTGAAGAAAGTATCAGATGAAAAAAATGTATGTTCTCAATTAGCTCCCTCTCTCTCTCTCTCCATTTCCCTCTACTGTAGCATCCCTTCCCATACCCTGCTTAGTAGCCTTCCACAACTGGATGCTGGTCACTGTACATGTCTGCCTCCTCCCGCTGAAGGTCATTGTACGATCGTTTCTTCTGTTGAGGACGCTGTTGATCCTTCTCTAAATTGTCCTGCTTGGGCCTCCAAGAACAAGCTCAATCCGGCATCTTTTCTAGCTTGTTTTTTTTCTTTAAATTTTTTTATTTAAAGAAAAAAATTTTGAAACAGAAAGAGGGTAGAAATAATACAAAATCTCAAAAATAATACAAAACAGAAAAAAAATAGTAACCAGTAAAAAATCCCACTAGTTGATATCATATACTTTCCTCTTAGATGCAGTTGTTCAAGTTACAAAAGTAAAGTCCACTAAGTGGACATCCAAACAGTGAGACTGCAGTCAGTTTTGCTCATCCATCCAACTAAAACTTTAGCAACATGGTTATTAATTCTACACACTCAAACATACATGCAGTTATATCCTTTAGAATACTCTCTTTTCCTTTTTTTTCTTTATAATAACTATAATCCATTCTTGTAAACTACTTAGAAGTTCTGCACATGTATAAGTCTCTACACATATACCTAGCCTTTCTGTATTAGAGGGAGAAACAAATCAAAACAAGTCAGCAATACAAATTCCTAGAGAAACACAAAATGAAAAGAACATACAAAAACACAACACTAGGTGATCTACGGTAGTCACTATGATGTCTCTTGTTATTTTCAATAAAATTGTCTATATCGTCAAATATAA